>VXAX01006651.1:1531248-1638379 GCA_013399835.1 Leptocoma aspasia | reverse complement strand
ATTTCAGGAAAATATAAATGATAAAAATTTCCCCTTTTGGCTGTGGATTGAGGGAATCCTGGAGCTTATTAAGAAACATCTCCTCTGTCTGTGGAATGACGGGTAAGAGCTGAGTGAATTTAAAACGTGGTCATTGCCTCAGACCTCACTTCTAGGCTAGCAATTGCACCCTCAGGTTGGGAGGTTGTTTGTGCAGAGGGTGGATCTTGAAACCAGAAAAGTCTGAAGCAAATGAATTCTAGTAGCAAGGAATGAGTTGCTTCTGATGAGGCAACTGCTAAAAGCAAGAACATCAGATGACCGAGTTTTCCCATTTAAGTCACAGAGCAGGGCTTTGAATGTTAGATTGGATTTTGTTTTGCCTCTGCTCCCATTGTAAGTCGGTTCTTTCCACATCCTAGAACACAGCCAAAAAAAACTGAAGCACAAGAAAAGTATAAGTCATAGTGATATCCATTTTAAAACCCCAAAAAAGCAAGCTCCCTGCCCGAAGAGAGTTACTGTGGGCTGCCTGGAGGTGGCAGCAGCCAGACTCGGAAGGCCTGTGCCTGCAACGTGAGCCCAGAACCCGCAGTCTTCACTGATTTTAAGAGTATTACAAAGTAGAAGGACTCTGCCAGATGGGAACACAGTTCCATTTGCCCTTTAATACTGGTTTAGTAAACTTTTCATTCTGGTATTTCCGATTTCAGAAGTAATTCTGCCCAAACTAGGCTTATCCAAAGTCACAATCCTGCATTTTAGCTTTAGCCACATTATGAAACCTCATCAAACAGTACACTCACAGTAGAGCATCCTAGTATCCCACACTTCTGAAGGATCCACAGCAGCTTTGCCTTGATACATTCAGCAGTGGGCTTCACATTTTTACCCCCTGGCTCCAGAAGAGTTCTGAAAAAGCCCTGTGCAGTACAAGCCTTGTTTCCCTGCCCCAAGCCTCCCCCTTTCTTTGCTGAGGGAGCTGCAGTGCAGTGGGAATGTTTGTCACCATTACTGAAACAGAGGGGCAGTTCTGGGATTAGGATTACATGTGGATTTGGTACAGGATTGAATAGCAGACACTCCCCTTGTATACAAAAGAGTAAGTAATACAACCTGAGGAACACTTGCCTTTCCTCATACTTGAGAGATAGGAAGGCAAAAGACTTCCTTTATACAGGATATTGACTACTGAACACATTTATTACTTAAAGTGTGGCATTTAAACCAAACAAAACACAAAACTCACCAATCAAGCCCCCAAACCCCATAAAACAGCTTACAGCATCTGAAATTCTAAACAAAATTATGATTGTTTAGGGGTTTTTATGCAAAACCCACTTTCCCTAACTTAATGCACTCAAGGACAGTCATAGTACTCAAAAGATCATTATTGAAAGCGTATTTTGAGAAATACAAAGCAGAGAAAACCTTTGGGGAAAAAAAAAAAACAACAAAAGCAAAATACCAACCAACAAACCAACCAAAACCAAACAGCTATGGCTTGGCCAGGGTTATACCCTAGTACTGACTTGAACAACTCCCTCCAGATCAATCAATCTCTTACAATTATCACACCAGCCTCCTTGTCCATGCAATAACATTGAATAACAGTGAATAAGTCACAAAGGTTTAACAGTTCCTGTAGAAAACATGCTCAAGGCCCAAAGCAAACCCCACACCTGTAAGAGTGTAATCTGGCAGCTAGCAAAGTTTGTTTCATCAGCCAAAAAGGAGAAACAACTATTCCTTAGCATACTTTTGAAGCTAAAACTGACTGCTAGCTGGAATCTCACTCTGCTACAACCATGTAACTTCACTTCTGCTCCCACAGCCCAGCTCTGACAGCAGAATGGACAATCTCTTTTGTTCCAAGTTCAGAAAGATGTTTGTATAAGCCCCCAGGCCAAAGTGAGAGTGCTGAGGGAAGCTGTGGTGATTCAGCTGCCACGAGGCATGAATCACCACCTGACTGCAGCCAGTCAGTCCTGCTGCCAGCTGTTCACAGGACAAAGCCTTCTGCGAGGCTTTCACCAGTACTGCAGCTCTTTTAAGGGAGGAAAGCTTTGTAGTTTTCCTAGCTAGCCCAGCACAGCTTAGTTTTTTGTTGGGGAGTAACTCAGTTCTTTCTTTTCAACATTACAGCTGCATTGTGGGCTTCATCAGCAAAGAGAGAGAACGTGCTTTGCTGAAGGACCAGAGCCCAGGAACATTTTTACTGAGATTCAGTGAAAGCAGCAAGGAGGGAGCAATCACCTTTACCTGGGTAGAAGGTTCTCAGAATGGTAAGTCAGCAATGGAGACCCTTTGTTTATCTGCTTGCATCAGAACAAGAAGTCTTTGTGCCCTTCTCCACCCTGAGGACCAGCACAACACCCCTGGCAGCAGCAGGGCACAAGCAATAGCAGGGACACGCCATACTTCGGGTAACTCAAACCACACAACGAATTGATCAAGGTTTCAGCTGGGACAAGTAGCACTGCCCAGGTCCTGCTTCTGGCCTGGAAGTTGGAAAGGAAAAACTGCCCAGACTCTCCCCTGCCTCCTTAGACTCTCTCCCAGCCCCTTAGTACACACACACCCCTTCACCCTCCTTCCAAGCCCAAATGAAGCTTTTGTTCCTTCCCACACTCCCCCTAGATAAATTAGATACCTCCTTTTCCAAGTAGTTCTCCTTCCTCCCCTTGTCCAAATGGATCAATGAAGAGCTTGCTTCCTCAGCGAGCTGGACTGATTTCTCGTCGTCTCTTAAGGAAGCCTAGAGGCATCACAGCTACAAAAAGTTAAAACCTCCCTTGTACCCAATCAGGGCTCTCCCCTTATCATACTCATTACACAGCCCCACCTGCCAGCATGGGGCAGCTGTTGACACTTCACTTTGATGAGCCCAAAACTAGCAGCAGGTGGAAGAGAAACTGCTGAATGTACTTGGGTGGCTTCTTTCCCTTTGCTGCCTTCATACCTGAGACATCCAAAAGTTAAAAGAAGGTTGATAGTATTTGGAGCATTCAGGAAGGCTTATATGTCTGTCTTGATGATTCATAAGAGCCTCAAGTGGTGTATTTGGATAAAACTCCCTAATAGGCAGCAGAGTTTGAATTACATAATTTGGAAGAAGGTTAAAAAGGCAGCACAACCTAAATTACTTAACGAAATATTGCAGTTAATTTCCATGGACAAGTCACACCAGTCATTCTGAATACCAAACTGAATACCATTCTGAATACCAAATACCAAGAGCCATCACTGTGTGCTATCCCCCCCATGCCTCCCTACCCCACAGAGCAATTATGCTCCCTTTGACAGGCATTAAATACTTCCTGCAGCACTGTAGGCATCATCCAGGCAAGGCTTTTACTCTTGTGAACTGTGAATTTATTGCAAGTGGCTGCAGCTTTTCTGGACACTTTCAGAAAAAAACTTTGAAACCAGCTTTAAGAACTGCTGCTTCTCTCCTCTGCAGAGCTGCAGTTCCACTCAGTAGAGCCCTACACCAAGAAGGAGCTCTCTGCTGTGACTTTCCCCGACATCATCCGCAATTACAAAGTGATGGCAGCTGAAAACATTCCTGAGAACCCACTGCGATTCCTGTACCCGAATATACCCAAGGACAATGCCTTTGGCAAATACTACTCCAGGCCTAAGGAGGGTGAGTGCTATGTGGGGCTCCTAGCTTTTAGCTTGTCTGGCTGTTCCTGAGCTGCTGGGGCACTGCATTATTCCTGTGGCATGGAAAGAAAGGGAGCAGTTGGCCTGCAGGCCTTGGCAGCCTGACCCATGTTTATAGGTTAAGAAAAGGTCTGTTTTTAAACAGGCACAACATGAGACCTAATGAGACCAAAAGCTGAAACCCCTAATTGTCAGCTGTCACGTGAGCCCGTGAGCTGCTCCAGAAATGTAGGTTCCCACTAACAGCCCCGACCGTGACTGGTTATGGGAGGGGTTTCTTTGCTATTTTCTATAGGAGAACAGGAAAAATGACTAAAAATTGAATAAATTAACCATAGTGCTGTAAAATGCATGACAGAGAGACTTGCACAGTATCTGGGTCATAGGCTGTATTTTTGGTACAATAAAGATGAAAATGTGACATAAACTTGCTGGAAAAAAAAACCCACAAGCTTTTTTTCTCTCCTTGAAGCACCAGAGCCAATGGATTTGGATGGTCCCAAGGGAAACGGCTACATCAAGACTGAGTTAATCTCTGTGTCTGAAGTGTGAGTTCTCACAAAAATGCTGGATTTTTAAGAACTGATCATAAGATTCTAGCTGTAGCTCATGTCTCTTCATACTACTTTAACTGTAGGTGTCCATGTCAAGTCTTTCCTCTTTGAGAATCTGATCACAACATATTAATGCACTGCTGTGTTCAAAACACCATTTTTAGGTAAAAACCCTAGAAACTTGGAGGGAGTTGTCCTGGCAAGAAACTTCTTGAAAAGCACATTCTCAAAGACTTGTTGGACTTCTTTGGTTAGGATGTGCACCCTGAGTAGTCTTGAGTTTTCATTTAAAGCCAGGCTGGCTTTGCAAAGCCTGGTCTTCCTCGCAAGAGGCCTGGTTAGTGGCCATTCAGGCCTTGGTGCCCGACAGGGTAGCCCAGCTGTGCCTCATTTCTTTAGTGACAGTTAATCCCTGCTCTTCTCCATCAGCCACCCTTCCAGGCTGCAGTCTCCAGAAAACCTGCTCCCCATGTCTCCCGAGGAGTTTGATGAGGTGTCTCGGATGGTGGGCCCCGCAGAGATCGATACTGTGGTACGTATCACAGGCCAGCCTGGAGCAGGAGAGTGGAGCCAGAACTTGCTTTTTCCCTTTTTTTTTACTCCTCCTTCAGACATACCTCAGACACTTAAGCAAACACTTGAGAACACATCTTTTCACAAGCATAGGAAAAGCTGAGGATCCAGAGTTAGACTGGGATTGCCAGCAGTTGTTTTTCAAACGTGTCTGCAGCGAGAACGGTGAAGAACAGGAGAGCAAAGCTTCCTGTGTGTGCCTTGCATGTGGAGGGAAGATGGGAGGGGAGGAAGGAGTATCCCTGTAGTGCCTCTGGTAGGGTCTGTGTGGGGAGGGCCCCGAGCAGGAGTGCAGTTTGGAAGTGCAGCCCTGCCAGTGCTGGTGTGGTACTGCCTGTTAACAGAGCAGTGCTGTCCTTGCAGGGTGTGCTTCAGAAAAATAAACAAATTAAGTGATCCCCACCTCACCCACCCTGAGCAGCTGAATCCTAAGATGTGAATCAGGTGTGACTGGTGGTCACACCTGTTGTTAGCAAAGACCTGAGAGCCAGGGCTGGGCCTGTGTGATGATGGAGGTTTCCTTTTCTCCTTGCAGATGTGTACACACATTCAGCTCTGAGCTGTGGCTGAGCTTTCCCTGCCCATCAGCACGGCCGATTTGCTTCACGCATCCTGTGCTGCACTCAATGCCTCGGTGGCAACGCTTCACTTCTTTGGTTTCTCAGCCTGAAGGTCCAGCAGCAATTTTAGCTCATGGGAATATCAACAGCAGCAGCCTGAGCGGCCTCCTTGTGTGCTTTATCTTTGTTTAATTAGCAAGATACCATGCCAGAGTGGAGGAAGAGGAAGGTGGGAATGTGAGCTCCTCAATGACAGTGATGGCAGAAACATGCATTCATGGTTTGAAGGACTTAGTTAAACATTTCAAACAGTTGACTGTACATAGAAGGCTTCAGAGAAAAGCTGGTTCTTTTGCAGAGGTTCTGTTCAGAAAGCTTACACCTTGAATTTTTGTCTGCATCACAAAAGGGAAACACTTTAGAGATACCATGCCACACCAAATTTATGTGCTGCTGAAGTTTGTTGTGCTTTTAGCTCTTCTGGGCATGGCCCACTGAGAGAGCGGAAGCCCAAAATGTTACCTGCATTTTATTTTCACAGTTTTCACAAAGCATAATCTTGTGTAGGATGTTTAGCACAATCTTTCTCAAAAAGAGCATTTCTTAGGACACCACCTTCAGGCTGCATTGGCACATGCTGAGCTTGCAACCCAAGGTGTATAATCAAGACTAAAGCCTCTGCAGACTGCAGTCATCAGACAAAATCAGAACCTCCTCTTAGAAGATTGCAAAAGGGATTGAAGTATGTTTTTATTTACTGTGCCTAATCTGCCAAGATGAGGATCTGGTCACCCCTATCTTTTGCAATAATACAGACCCCGTGTGGCTTATAACAGGTGGAATAGAACCCAGTTTTCTCATGCATTATGAATCAGGGCATTTATTTAACTGTTAATTTGAATAGCTAAAAGATTTTACAGGCTTTGATAATGAAGTGGTTTTGTAATTAGGGGTAAGGCACAGGAAAGTGAAGAAGTTAAAGTTTATCCAGAGCAATGGCTGCAGGATATGCAGTCTGCAGTACTAAGAGGATGAAGCTGTGCTTCCACCAGAGGAGGAACAGGTTTGTTTCTCAGCACGTTTGAAGGCAATTAACAACTCTCAGTGAGGAGGCAAGGCTGTTCTAGCTGGTGTCTCTCTCTAAGGGTACCTGTTAGTGCAGACTGCTAATTAGCACAGAGCAGAGCACTCCTGCTGCACCCATCTGTCCAGGTACAGGAATGGGACAGCCACTGTGGGGCCCTGCCTGAGCAGGGGTTGGACACAGTGACCTCCAGAGGCCCCTCCAGACCCATCAGCTGCTCTTTGGGAAAAAATGGACTGCTTCAGTTTGGTGTGTTGTGCCCAAGACATCTGATGTGCCCCCTGCAAAAGCTTCAGAGAAAAACTAAAGGACCTTAGAGCATGTAACACATGTATTTAAATGAAAGCATTGCAAACTGACCTATTTTTGGTGCCCTGTGTTACTGAGATTAACAGTGCTACAGGAAATTACTTAATGCTTTTATCTTACTGTAACTAGCTGGATGTGTATCTCTTGCTAATACAAAAATCAAGTTACTAGTTTTTTGAGCTATGCTTTGTATTCATGTTCTACCTGTCATTACTTTTATACTTCAGCTTTGTGGGACTTAAAGCAGTGGCCTTATTCACAGGTTGGTCTTTCCATAGCCAGTAGTTCTAGAAGCAGTGACCTTTCCTCCATGGAATATTCTTTTATATATTTTAAATAAATGGAACTGTCAGTTGCCACTTTTGTCCTCTCTCTCGTGTTTTGGCTACTTCTATCATAAAGTGGATGTGCCAGTCAGTATTTTACTACTCTGTATCTCATTTTAAACTTGTTTGTGCAATTAAAGAGTTACAGCTCTGAAGCCCGAGGCAGTATTGATGCTTTTAATTCTCTGCATTGTTGCAGCTCTGTCTGCACTGGAGTTCTTAGAAGGTGGCAGTTACCTTTTTAATTACTGCTTTTATTACTTCATTCATTTGTTTCCATCCTCACACCAACTTCAATAAACTGAATTTGAATTTCTAATTTGAGTCCTCAGCAGCATAACTCATCTACGGCTCATCTTTGTGGGCTACCAAGCTGGACCACTGCTGTTTTTCTCTGGGGCTAGTAAGTGACAAAATCCTTCATCTCACACTTGTCAGGCTTTTATATGAACGGTACAGCCAGAAGAATAATACAGGAAAGAAACTTGGTGTGATGAAGGATAGCAGGAGTAAGTCAAGAGAAAGCTGGACCTGTTCAGAGTACCTGGCCAGAATTCCAGCATTAACAAAAAGCAACCAGTGAAAGGACACAGCTCTGGAAGTATGGGTTTCAAAATAAACACCAACAAAAACCAGAAAAATGCTACATTACAGAAATTCGTTCTGATGTCCTGTATGCTTGGCACAATGGAAATGACCAGAGTAGATTTTCCAGGACAGCCTTCCCACAACTGAAGACTAATTTCAATGGCAGTCCCACAGATAACCAACAAAACCCACCAGTACCACCATCATCTTGGTATTTCCATTTATTACGCTGTAAAAAGCAACACTATCTGGATTTTATTTCTTAAAATAAATAACTTTCATTTTCAGAACCAGTACAGCTCAAGTTTAGATTCGTTCATGGGAAACTGCTAGAAATACATTCATCACTGTCTAGTCCCCACAATACAGAATCTAAAAGTCAGGATCAGCCCAGTCAGTTACAATGACCAGAAGTACACTGCCAGTAAGTATAGTCACGGATAGTCCAGCTTTGAAGCAAAAAAAATCTGGTACAATACAGTTTGTTCACAAGGATAGGCTAATTAATGCTAAGACTACCACAATATTTCTGAGTACAAAGCATTAAGTTAGCTGAACAATTTTAGGTTGTGATACAGAAGAAACGTATATGACATAAAAACAAAGGAGTGGGGGAATCTTCTTTGGAGCATAAGGAAGTCAGCGTTGGATAAGATAACCAAAAGCTATTTACTGTAAAATCTACATGTCAGTGTCATGAATGATAAACAGCCAAACCAAGGTACTGCATATATTTATATTTATAAATAACGCCATGTCTAAGTAGCTGCATCGCTGAATTGGACATTACAAAACAATCCATCTTCTCACAATGAGAAAATACTAAAACTAACCAGCAAAAATGCACTGAAGCTAGGACTGGCTAAAAGCACTCGGTATGAAAGCATTAAGTTTAGGGACAGCTATGATCTTCAATGTTAGCTCAGTTAAAATCCTTCTTTTGGTTTTGGTTTGTTTATATCATGTGTACTATATAATATACCTATGTTTAAAAATGCCAGTTTGAACAATGCAATGTCAGTTAAATAAAGCTAAATCAGGTATTTTTCTGAGAAGCTGAATGTGTTGTAATAGGGGCAAAATAGGGAAGATGAGCACTGAAATTCATAATTTTGAACTAGGATCCATCTGAAACTATTCCTTTATGCTGAAGCACATGTATCTGTGTGCCTTGTCCTACCCAGTGACTGATGTGGCTCAACAAAGATCCATTTCATTTAGTTCTGGGTTACAGCAGGGGTGGCCATGACACAGGATGTGAAGAGAATGCGTTAAAAGCCTTCAGAAAAATAGCTGATCTTCAGAAGAACAAAAAAAAAAAAAAAAACCAAAAGAACCCAAAAAAACAACAACCAAAAAACAAACCCAACCAGCTTAAGAACAGGAGGATTCTTGAGAAAAAGTGTTTGATAACCATGCCAGCCAGCTTTGAGATGCTATTTGAGGGCTTTAGACTTTGAGACTCTTTCAAGATTTCACCGTGATGAAGACAGTCACTGCTTGTGATGAGTACCAAGCACTTTTCCACGTGGCTTGTCCTCCCTGCAGGGAGGCAGTATGGCATTTTGACAAGAGACTGTACAGGAACTTGAAAGGATTTATTCTCAGCTATACTGACCTGCTGGGTCGCTCTGGAGAAGTTACTTCTCTCCAAGCCTTAGTATACTCATTGCTAAAGAGGGTAATGTGGTTCAGATCATCTTTATAAAGTGCTTGGGCCATTCTAGGAAGAATTCGGGCATTATTTCAGGAGATTTCGGTGCCAAAACACAGAAAATTTGAACTCTGACATCTATTAATGACTCGTACACTACGTGCTAGGATAAAAACCACCATATACACAATTCTCAAGCACAATCTCCTTTTCCATGTGCTCAACGATTTCTGCCTAAAACTCTTGTGCTAAAATCCTTGCCTACGTCCAACAACTGTAGTGTTTTGTGAGTATCTGAAGTGATTGCCCACTTCTGAGGTTTTATGCCACACTGCTGGCAGAAGCAATTGTACATGGGACAGGGAGCTGTGGCAATATTGGACTTCTGTGAGCTACAGATACCTGCATCTACATTTTCCATGACAGGGCACGTGCCATGCTGGCTTCAGTGGCAAGACAATGAATGCCACCATTCACCACAAAAGGCATTTACTTACTTGTGTTCCTGGTGCTGAACTCCTGTCCTACACCAGGGGAATCCCAGTGATGCAATATCCTGCTCCCTGGTTGATGGCAGTGCAAGAAGAGAACATACCTCAAAACCTGGCTTATCTCCTGCTCTGCTCCTGTTTTGATTGGCTCTATGCTCCTTAAAGCTGTTTCACTCCATCCGTGTTCCTTACTACAAGCCTAAATGAGCTCAGACTGTATTTGGTTTGGTTCTTTGCCTTTCAAGCACTTCCACTGCCCTCGCTGGCTGCTGGTGCAGCCAGCAGGAGCAGCACCTGCCAGCCCCCCCAGGGGTAGTGCAAATACACCTGCAAGGAACACCTGCATGGAGTGGAAGCACCCGTGTTCCCCGGCCACAGGGAAGTACTTTAGCAGCTGAATATGGAGAGAGAGGAGGGAGGCAAGACAAAGGGAACTGAGAGAAACGCTCCCAAGACGAAAATCCCACTACACACCGGAGCTACAAGTCACATTCCCCTACGCCATTTGGTCAAACAAACCTTAAAACACATTCCCTGACAAGACTACCTCTAAGAACAAGCCTAGACCATTGACAAATGTCACCTATATATTCTGTGATATTTATATTATGTAAACAAGGTTGTGTGGAATTCTTTTTTTTCTATTTTTTTCCCAAAGGTAAGTGCAGATCCTTACTTAACACACCCAGCCTAAATCTACATCAGCATCCTCAGCTTTCAAAAAACCTCACTGACGCTCATACCTGACAGTACTCTGGCTCATCCTGGCCATACTGGAAACAGAGGGCTAAAGAAACAAAAATTCAGCAGAAAAGTTCCTGACCACAGACTAGAGTTCACATAGAACACAAAAATAAATTAAGTAGTGCACAGTAAAGCCAACAACAGCTAAATATTTTTATACATCAATTATATGCAGCATGAGGTAATATTGCTCACATTATGGAGGGAGATTCTTAGTTGGTTTTGTTTCTTTTGAAGAGATTGGATTTGTCCTGTGCGTATAGAAACTCCTGTAACGTAACACTGAAGTAACAGAGACTTCTGTAAAATATATACCACTATCAGATAGAAACACACACGCTCTTCATTAGTTATGCATACCACAATTAAATAGGTAAGTGATTTGATTCTTAGGATCTAGCTGAAGATGATTATAGTAAGCCATCCAGATTTTTATGAACCGTTCGGTTCTCCTTCCCGTCGTTGTTATCCTCTGATGGCGTGTATTGGACCTGATATTCTTGAAGAATTTTAAAAACATCATGGTGTCCAAAATGTAAAGCTTCATCCATAGGAGTGTTATTCCACCTACAAAAAGCAGCACAGTGTTTTTAAGATCAGCACGTTAAGCACAGAGCTAAAAAGCACCACAAATCCAGTTCTTTACATACTGCACTAACAGTTCAGCACACAGACCACACTCGGTTCAGTAATTGTGGAACTTCATTAAGCTGAGCATAACCTCTGAAACAATGGGTTTAGTGGTTCATTTTTCATTCCTGCTTAGTCTGCAGAACCTACACAGAACCAGTAGGATCCCATTCCACTGCTTCAGTGGACTGGCTCAATACATTCCACTCTTACTTGACAGGCACCTCTCCTCACAGGGAATAGGAAAGTGTTACTGGAGCATCTTTCCTCCAAACCAGCAGTAAAAACACTCACCTGTCTTTGGGGAAAGGATTCACTTTGCACGCTTCCAGTAGAAACTTTACAACATCCACATGCCCTACAGGAAAAGCAGCTTTGTGAGTGCATGTACTTCTATATATCCATTTATGTACAGGCAAAAGCAGGTGTGCACAGAGACAGCAAGGATGTTCTAAAGCAAGCTGACAGACAGACAGCAACTGCTGTGTGAGGAGACAGTACCTTCTGCAGCTGCCACATGCAGGGCTGTCCGTGAGTCATAGTCTCTTTGCTCCATATCCATTCCTGACAGAGCAAACCTTAAAAACAGAATAAAATAAAATAAAGGAGATTGCAGAGGCAAGTCTTACATAACTTAAAGCACATTACAAAACTAGCATGGACACCACCCTGCCACAAGAGGCTGTAAGCAGCACCACGAGCACATCATATCTTTGCTGATAATGAAAGGGGCTTTGGCTTTAAAAACCAGCTTAGTGCTTTAACTTTCTTTCTGCTCTTTAGTTGCCATAAATAAAAATAAAACATCCTTGCAGAAAACGTAACAGTCAACACACCTGATTTAAAATCGTTCACGGACAAGCTAAGCCACATAAGGCAAAGTAAATTTATACCAGGTGAGAAAATCCCAGGAAGTCTCCCCAGTCTGAAAATCCTGAGCAGCATTAAGGGATTGGGAGAGTTCTTGCTTCACACTATGGTGCCCTGGAACACCAGAGTTAAACTATACACGTTTTTTCACCCACCAATTATATTTAAATATATATTCTACCCCAATTAATGCTTATTTAGTATCCTAGCATTATTACTTGAAATTTTGCCACATTCTCCTCCAGATTTAAAAAGCAAAGCTAGATGCCCTAACATGTCCAATGCCAATGTACATTTTCCAACCTGAATTTTTGTGGCACTTTCACAATTGAATATTAAAGCAGGTGAGAGTACAGACAGGATTTTCTGCCATTGCTACAAAAAATGGTTAAAGAAATTGTTTTACTGTAATCCAAAGAAATTGAACACAATGGGATTCAGTGTGAGGGTACTTTTTTGATGGTTAGAATTGGGTCTTTTGGTTGGGTTTTGGGTGAACATATTCCATCTCTAGCTCATGCAGCTCAATGTCCCCAACACAGACACAGTGCACCTGCATGTTCCTAAATAAACAGCAACAGCAGGAACCAAACAAGCAGCATTCCTATTCCCAAACCCTCACTGATTTTTACCTCCGGAGTGCAGACACGTCCCCTGTGTAGGCAGCAAACAGCAGATTTATCACAGACTTCACCTACAAAGAGAGATTAAGTTCCAGTTTACTGATCTTCTTTCCTCAGAAAGAAAACCCAGTGGGGCCAGCTGGTCCAGTGCTTATGAACTTGTTAATTGTATCCCCTTGCCTGATTACATTCTGCAGTACAGCTTGCTTTGCTCCCACTACTGCAAGGTCTCTTTCCAAGGCTGAAGTCCCTAAGGACAGTGAAAGAACTAAAACCAATGAATTTCTGCTCTGTTGTGGTAAATAAATGAGCCTTGCTCTATGGGCAAACCGTATTTCTCTCTTCAGCTGCCCAATGACACCAAGTACGGAATTGCACAGACAGCATCACTCAGTTTCCAGTCAGATAAAGTTGGATCTTTTTAGATAAATATGGGCTTAAAGCACGACACAGTTAAAGTCTCTGGTAAGCAGTGCTTTTTCTCAGCTGTATTAATTACTCTAGTAAGAAATTATACTGCCAGTGTACACCAACCTTGTCCCATGCATATTTTTAACACATCCTGGTTCTAACAACTCTGCAGGGTTTAACAAGAGCCAGAAATTACACACTAGATGGTTTTAAGTATCCACATCAGCTCCTTTCATAAACTGACAGAGCCACTTCTAGGCACCATTTCACAGTGATTTCCAGTAAACTTTCTAAATGCTGCTTTGCTTTTTGAGTCTACAAGACTCTGCTGCTGCCACCAGCCAAGTAACAGACATAAAAGAGGGAGCTGATGCTGCACTGACCTTCTACAACAAGGAGGAGAAACAAACAAAATGAGAAATCCCCACCCACAAGCAAGTCTCCCACAGATTTCTGCAAGAACACTGGCGTATTTTCACAGGGCCACAGACGAGCCAACATCTGCGCCTCTTCTAAAGCAAAGCCGTGGAATTGCTTGTTGTTTTTTACACCTCAAATATGCACTGACGCACAGAGAGACCGAAGGAGAAGGAGGCACAAAGGCCAGGATGGAAATACAAAGGAGACACAGAGCCACCCTCACTGCAGCACCCACAAACTCCTGCAGCTCCTTTCCAGTTTGCATTAGGAGGGCTGGGAGATGCAGGTCTGTAGGGCTCTCTCCCTTCTCAGGGGGCTCTGCCTTGCTGGGCTGCCCCTAAGCCTGACTGGCTCCAAAGGCTAGGCCCCTGCTCAGGCTCCCTCAGCTCTGACCCCACAACACCTTGACCTGTGGCAAACCCGACATCACGCCCCACACCCTCCTCACCAGTGTTACAGAGGATTAGCATTGAGTGATTCCACTCTTCCCACCAAGGTTTTTTTGTTTAGAGTTTCTGCCACAAGCCAAAGCAGTGACCAAGACTCCCAAACAGGTCAGCAGGGCCCTGCTCAGGAGGCAGAGCCGGCCACCCCAGCTGAGCCCTCCCGCCCCACAGGCAGCTCCGCAGGCCAGGCCCCACAGGCAGCTCCGCAAGGCCGTGCTCAGCCCCACACGCAGCTCCAGAGGCCGGGCTCAGCCCCACAGGCAGCTCCGCAGGCCGGGCTCAGCCTCTCTCCTCCAGGCCGGGCTCGGCCCCTCTCCTCCAGGCCGGGCTCGGCCCCTCTTCTCCAGGCCGGGCTCGGCCCCCCTTCTCCAGGCCGGGCTCAGCCCCCCTCTCCAGGCCGGGCTCAGCCCCACAGGCAGCTCCGCAGGCCGGGCTCAGCCTCTCTCCTCCAGGCCGGGCTCGGCCCCCCTTCTCCAGGCCGGGCTCAGCCCCCCTCTCCAGGCCGGGCTCAGCCCCTCTCTCCAGCCCCGGCTCGGCCCCTCTCTCCAGCCCGGCTCAGCCCCTCTCTCCAGGCCGGGCTCAGCCCCTCTCTCCAGTCCGGCTCAGCCCCTCTCTCCAGTCCGGGCTCAGCCCCTCTCTCCAGGCCGGGCTCAGCCCCTCTCTCCAGGCCGGGCTCAGCCCCTCTCTCCAGGCCGGGCTCAGCCCCTCTCTCCAGTCCGGCTCAGCCCCTCTCCAGGCCGGCTCAGCCCCAGGGTTGCACAGCGCGGGGATGAGCTGCTGGAGCAGCCTGCAGGGCTGGGCTCTGCCGCTGCAGAGTCTCGGACACACGGCCTTGCATCAGCCAGGCCAGCTCGGGGCAGCAAGCACCCAACCACACTCCCTGGGCTTTCCACAGGGAACACCACAGCCACACCGAAATGCCAAACCCTCTAAGAGACAGCAGCTGCTACGGGCACCGGGCTGCAGACTGAATGCAGGTGTGAAAGGGGAATTCATTTGATAATCTCTGTATTTCATCGAGATGAGTCAGACGTTCTCCTGCAGAGGGAGAACCCGCTGGGGCCCCAGGCAGACCAGGCTGGCGGCACTCCCATGTTTCAGGTCCTACAGGTGATGAATACTCTCCCTTTTCAGGGTCTGGGATGAGCAAAGGACACTCTGTCTTACACAAAAACCATTTCAGAGGTAACTGACCGTTTTGGCTGGGTTCCTCGATGTTTCTGGGAAATGCAAATATGTATTAAAGTAATAAAATAAAAATAGCGCACATTCGTTCCTTCAAAAAACAACTTTCCAAGTGCAGTCAGAACCAGAATCCTAGATTCAGCAGAACGTTTTGCTAAAAAGCAATGTTTGTTTTCTATAATGATGTGACAAAATGTAATTTGGAGATTCCTGAGGCTTTGTAACACAATTACCTTAGATCACATCTCTCAGCAATCTGGGAGAGGTCAAAGCCGCTCCTTCCTTAAGATAAATCAAGTCAAATCAAAGGCTACTTTACTTTAAAACTGAACTTCTTGATAAATCAAAACAAAAACAAATACAAGTCCAGACAAAAACATCTCGGCTTGTTTACCTCAGAAAGAAATTTGCTCTGTGTCCAATACTAAAAGTAATGGGACACAAAAAGCAGGAGAAACCCAACAAATTCAGCCAGAGAACTATTAGGAGAGTAATTATCCAAAGCTGATCAAAGGTGAACTCAGGCTAAATTAAGCCAAGTGTGGCCATCATAGCTGAAAAAATCCTTTTGGGACAACTTCCACCTGCTTCAAGAGAGACTACAATGATTTTATGGGAGAATTAGATGGGATTTGCTACCAAGAAAACACACCTTGACCCCATAACTGCACCCTACTGTAACAGCAGCACAGACCAGGCCAAAAAATTAACAAACTTTATAAGGTATGAAATGAAACTGCTCGAAAGGCAGCCATAAACAACAGAAGTTTTATTGAGTTCACGTAAAAAGTGAATTCAATAAAATTTAGGAATCTGCAAATACAAAATACATTTTTAACTCTAAGTAAGAACATACCATCTCCACAAGCATCTTATGGGTCTTCCTTAGCTTTCAAGAGAATATTAATCTATTAATATTCACGAGAATATTAATTAAGCAGTGTATATACTAAATCATTATGTAAAAGGTTGTCATTTACAGTGATAAAAACTTACTAAGTGAACAGCACTTGCTGCCATAAGCTTTTTATCTGTGCAGAATCTCACTTAGGCTGCCACAAAGTCAAGTACAAATTCTCTACCCAAAACTCACAGTACTAGCTTGAAATAACAGGTTCATTGGAAAAAAAAAAGGAAAAGGCAAAAGAAACTCTGAAATGGCAGCAGCAAACATACGATTTTGGGATTTTTAAATGTAGGGGTGGAAAAAAATAGTGAACATGACAGATGAGCTCTATCCATTCAATCTAAGTAGGGCACAAGGCAACTAATTTAAGTGTTTAGAGACTGTCAGTGAGTTTCTCACCAAGTGGTTCATGAACATTCAGTGTTGGTGTTTTGATAACTGCACTGGTGAACACAAGCTTCCCTAATGTTTAGAAACACAAAGTTTGTTTTCCACAACCTTTTCCTACTGCACGTACTTCCCTAACTATGAAAATTTTATAAAAGCAGAAGGGGTGGAGTCCCTTTGCTTTATACGAGCTGGATTGATCTCACACTGCCATACAGCTGCATGGCAGGATCAAACCCAGAGCAGAAACTGCTGCACCCTTTATCACCCAAGAGACAAAACCTGCATGCACTGAAGCAGAGGAACTTGGCAGCTCTCTTCTCACCACGCCAACAATACAGAGCACAGCTCACTCAGCCACAAGGAGACCTCTCTGTACAGCACTCCTTCCTGAGCACTGAGTATAATCCTTGTTACCCAGGCAGTGAAGCCAGCAAGGAAAGCTTCCTCAGAAATATTCATGTCACTCAATGGTAGAAATCAGAAACACAATTTCACCATCAGGTTAGTAGGTGTTAGGGGTCTTGGACTCAGCTGGACAAAGCTATGAAGGATCCAAGTCCTGCTTCACGTTGGAGGTGGCCAAATGACCAAGGGGGCCTCCAGACGTACCTCTCCAGTTAATGGTTCTGTGAGTTTGTGGGCCAGGATGTGAGCACATCAAGGAAGAAAATCAAGACTGTTGTTGCTCAAGAACTGCACTGAGGTCAAGTTAAAGCAAGGAAACAGCCAGAGCTGAGTGGCAGGAAGTCACAGTGCTGCTGCAGATATTTCAGATAAACACGGGGGACGAAAAGGCAAAAAATAGCAAGAACACCATTCCAAAACCCCCAAATGGACAAACTGAGTGAGCTACAGCACTGCCAGGTACAAAGCAAAACTCAGTGTCAACGTGGCTCCTGGTCCAAAGCTTTCCTGTGGCAGTTATTTTAAACATCTCTTGAGCCTGGTTGTGCTGAACGTTGCAGAGAAGTCTCCTCCAAGCAGCAGTGCTGACGTGAGCGGATGCACAGGGACAGAGGAACTGCAGCAGGGAGCACGTGGCCCAGCACACACCACGTGCACAGCTGTGCCCCCCTTCTCTGCAAGCACAAAGGACTTGGGCATGACATGAGAGCTTTAGGGCTGCTTTGCAATTTCTCAGTGTACCACCAACTGGAAAAACTTAATTAAAAAAAAAAGAAGTTTGACTTCAGTATTAATATGCTGAAGTTACTTATTGAAAGTGAAATTTCAACAACATCTAACTGATCTCAAAGGCTTAGCTGGAATGTGGGAATTGCCTTGGTGGAGTCTTTGTAACAAAACAGTCTTTCCTACCTGAGCTGCACACCCAAATCCAGACTTATTTAAATAATCTCACGATGGCTAACAGCAAATGCCCACACAAGACTGAGATAGAATCACTTCTCTCTTAACAGAGACCAGTTTAGAGGATTTTTTTTTAACTGAAGGGTGTCTACCACTGCCTGGCTCTAATGCCATCCACAGAAGACCTCTCCAAACAGTTCAGAGACAGCACACTGACATTATTAGTGGCACTAAGATGGGAAACCGAGGCCCAGAGATGGAAATGAACTGCTATGGTCTCGTGGTGAAGGGAGAATGGCCTGGTACCTTCTGCCCACTGCCTTCATTGTTAATGCAGAACACCCAAACCTCGAGTAGGAGCCAAGCCCAAGCAGCTGAGCACACTGTGCTCTGTCCCTGCCCACGTGTCCCTGTCACCAGAGGGCTCTGTCCCACTCTGCTGTCACTGCAATGCCTCCAGCACGGCAGGGAGAGCCTCTGCCCCACACTGTACTTGGGTCGGGAGAGAAAAGCCAAACAGCTGTGCGTGTACAGAGAGCAAATCCTTCAAAAAAAAATTAATTTAGCTCAAAGCTGGATTAATTCCATGAGAAGCTCTTAGCTAAAAAGGTCAGTGAATCTGGATTTTAATTTCCTACTGTGTCCTGCTTCCTGAGAATGCTCCGCCCTAATTTCTTTGAAAACATTACAGAATTAACATTCTGAAAAAAAGTATTACTTCCAACTCTTATGTTTCTTCAGGTGGCTGAGCAATACATCCAAGCCCTATAGTTTATAATAGTGCTGCTCAAGGCAAGCCAAACAAGGATAAATAAACAACTCCCCTAAACTTTCCAATGCTCTTTCCATTATATTTAGGGATAACGCCACAGGTTAGCCTTCTGAATAGATGTTCAAAATACTGAGAAATTAAAGTTTGAACGGATATTGTTTCTCAGAAACTTTGCTGTATCTGAATTCTACTGTGCACCAGACCAAGTGTGCTGACAGGAGACTTTCAAATACAACGAGAGGAGTTAAAAAGAGAGAGTAGAGCTAGTTGAGAGAACACGTGCACCACGCTCTTCTCTCACATCCCATTTTTTGTGCTTAAAGTGGGACGCAACGCTTCCTCTCAGGGCACCCTGCCCTTCTGGCCAACTGGCTTGAAGAACAAAGTTTTAAACGTGCGAAAAACGCACGGCACAGAGGTGTAGAGATAAACTGGGATTTAAATTTCAGCGCCTAATGACACGTGACTGTCACACCAACCCCAAGGCCTGATGCACTGGGACCTCCGAATGGGTCCCAGGTAAGCAGGGCTCTGGGTTATGCTCCCCCCAGCTCCTAACGAGGCTCCCAGCCCTAGGAGAGTGGTTGGAAAGCAGTCCTGCAGCTCTTCACCAGGGAAGTCAGCCCAGCTCATCTGGAAGTGTCCCCGAATTAACCCCCACGGCGCTGAGCACAGCTAATCTGCACCTGTGACACCCTGGCTGCCTCCCTGGGGCACCCGCACCGAGGGTGACACAGCACGGCTCCACAGCTCCCTGCTCACATGGAAAATCTGTCAGGTGGCATTTCCAAACAGTGCATCCCGGCAGCATGCTGCTCCAGCCAGGAGGCTCTGTGCTTTTCCCACTGCACTGGAGGCCACCCAGCCTGCCTGGCAGGGGACACAGGAGCCCCGCACACTGCCGGCTCTCCAGCCATTGTTCCCAGCACACGGCACAGCTAATCCGGCTCAGCGCGGCATTAGCTTGGAAATGCAGAAAATAGATTGTTAAGCTGCCCAAGGTGAGCACCCGTCCAGTGAACGGGGATCAGCGCTCCATAGAGGGACTCTGCCTATTCCCATCCTCTGCAAACAGCCAGGGACTGGCAAGGAAGGCAGGAGCAAAGAGTTTACATGAGTCAAGAGCGAATCCACAAAGTAATAAAAGCTCCAAAGTCTACAGGAATTCACTTTCACAGTAGCACTGCTCAGCTGCTTTTCCTAAAGATGATCCCCTGATGGGGGTCACCAGGGTACGCAGCAAAAAGCAATCCCTCCTCCTGCTCTTCAGAAGAACTGCAGATTTTTGGATGCTTATTTTATAAATGGAAAACAATTCCTGAAATCCAAGATGCCAATATAAACTCTGGAACAGCAGTGCTAACCTACAGATACCACAAAAAGTAAACCTAGAGCACAAAGCAAACCATTGAGTCATCCAGTTTTTACACACTGAACTCGTAACTCACCTACGCTGGAGCACAGCCTTTAGACGGCTTTTTCCTGGCACGTAGGGTTTCAAAATAAAGTAGAAACAAACAGAAAAAAAACCCCTCAAACCTGCACAAAATGAATTTTGGCATCTCAACTCTGAAACTAGAATGCAAGTAGTCCCTAAAAGGACAAAAATGAACCAGGGATGGATCTGAGAGTGGAACACAGGTATCTGTATGTTCAGACACTAGACAGGATCACTTATTTTACAAATAGGCCAGTTTTGCATTTACATTTAATTTTCAGTAACCTGGAATCTACTCTCCAGTGTCCACATACAAGGCTATTGTTGGGAAAAAAATTCAGGTCTAAAAGAGACAGCCATGGTTTTCCTTTAAAATACCACTGTCCAATATGAAGGTAAGTTGTACTTCATAGGGAAAGAAATCTCAGTCAAAAGCCTGTTTTTGCAATTGAGCCTCTGCCTTGTTACCTGTGAAATGAAGTAGAACTTATTACCTAAGGGTAAGTAAAGCACATACTTTACAAAGTCAAAACTAAGACTGAACTACAGACAAATCACCAACCTCTAAGCTCTCCAAGCCCAGCCAAGCCTCCATTTCACAGCCAGGACCTGACCTGTCTGCCCCACTCCAGTGCCAGCTGCCAGCCAGGACACAACTCCCAGACCTAAGTGCCATGTTTTGTTCACTAAATTAATCCCAGACTAGTTTAGATGCCCACCCAGGTGAGGACTGGCTCTGAAGTGGTCTCAGAGCTTGCTAGTGAGATTCTGTCCATTAATATTTTTAGGGGTGGACAGTCCTTGAAAGTGCTCAAAGCAGCCTCTACAGAAAACTCAGTTCCACAAGCAGGTAATTTCTCTAAATAATTTCCTGAAGCACACAGAAGTGAGGCTTTCAGTGAATAATCAAGTGACCCCACATAGCTCTACAGCAACCCAACACTGACTGCCTCTGACAGAGTCTCCTACCCTGACTTTAAACAAACACAAGGGTCTTAAGAAGTTATAAACTTAGAATTCCTTGGGAGAGTCTTTGTTCCCACTACACTATAAATAATTAGAAGATGAGTGAATGAATTAATGCATATACCTACACACATTAAAATATTGATATATTTGAAAATACAGACGAGGCTAGTTCCATAAAACTTGCATTTCTTCTTGATGATTTCCACCACCTCTTTAGGTTGCTTTCTGCACTACTGATCCTTGTTTCCTCATGTAATGTGACAAAAGTGCAAAAATAACTTTAGAATCTGCCAGCATCTACTCTGCCACGTTTTAAAACTGACACAGGAAACGAGATTTTGTCAGGTTTTTTTTCCCCAGTTCCTTTTCTAACCCTTTGACTATCCTTTCTTTTCCTCTAGATGGTGCAAGGACCTCCCTCTTCACAGCTGGGGACAGAGGTCGATACCCAGCTCCTTCAGTTTTATGAGCTGTGGGTGCAGCATTTATTTTTGGACTCCAAGCTGCCACAAGTGACTTTCAAAGCTGCTACCACAGAGTTTATTTCTGGAGTCTCCCTGGCGGAATTAACTTGAAATGCCGTTTGCACAGCAATTATCCATACAGTTTGTGCTGTTGATATCAAAGTAACAGACTAACAAAACGCTTATTTATTCCTCACTCCAGTTTCCAGCAGCCCTGCTCAAACACAACCCGTGCATGTACTGAAATACTGAAAGCTGCTTCTCCCATGAGTGATGTCTAGACTGCAGCCACACAAGAGGCTGTATTTTCATGTATCCAAACACAAAGCAGCTCTAAACCAACTGTGCTGCTAGAGCTGCAAAACCCTCAGGCAAGCCAGCACACCAGTTAGTTATTACTTTTATTTAAAGCTGGGCAAAATCCCAGTAGGTGTTTAAATATCTTCTTGCAATTCAACTACTCACATTGTTTCAAATCCAAATCCAATCTTTTAGACTAAAGCTAGTCATTTTCTCCTTCTGACTTCCTACATTTTTGAACTAGTTGGTAGACAGTGACAACAAAATATTCTCAATGGTCCTAAAAGTGTCTGTTTAAAATCCAAACACAGAGCATGGAGTTTTGACTAGGTTCAATTCAGACACAGGAGCATCAACATTCTAACAAGCCTGCACCAGTAGCTCAATTTTGGAACTTGTCACAGAAGCTGTGCATGCAGCTGAATGTAAGAAGTAATTAAACCAGATATATACACCAAAGGTTTCTCTTGACACCAGGACCCTTTCTTCAACCTAAGAACAACTGTCAGCTGCTTTACTGGCAAACAGACTGCTAAAGGAGAAGCGCAGCTTTCCTGGAGGGAAGGCTGAGCAGAGGTGGTTTGTTCCCCTCTTCCATCTACTGGCATCAGATGGATTTCCCTCATTCATATTTCTCTCTGATTCAAGGCTTTTCGAGATAAGTATTGGATTATGCCACCCAAAATTGCAAATAATTAAGAGAACTGATGCCACACATTACAGTAAACTACATTTTTTCATCCATCTCTGCCTAAAGCCCTTTTTTTTTTTCAAAATACTTTAAATTAATGGAGGTATTCAAAAGCATCTAAAAATGGTATTTACTAAAAATGAGCACAATACTGAAAGAGTTTGTCCCTTTTTTCCTTCTCTGTTACTGTACTAGTTGGCATAAAATTTAAAAAGCTTAAGGACACAAGAAGCAGTAACTATGAGCAGAAGGTACTTTTCCTCCAATCATATTTGGAGCCATGAAAGGCAGAATTCATCTCTTCCAGCACCAAGCTCTTGCTCATAAGATGTCCATCAACTGGACACAAATTTCTGGAAGGAGTTTCTGACACCTGTATTCCTCAAAACAACACCTCTCCACCTGTGAATTCACCCTAAGCACTACCAGGCAGGAGGTGCAAGTTCTAAAACTGTCCAAAAATATTCTTTGACTCATACAGAATAAGGCAAGAGTAACAAATAGGACTGAGCTCAGTTCCACAATTAATTCAGCCAGTGCATGATCAGAGATTATTGCATTTAATTATTCTAATTTTTACATGCTAAATGAGATTTAGAATCCTGTAAATGAAATTTGAAATAATCTATGTTTCCAATATAGTTTGTGATCCTATAGGTATAGTCTGCTTCATGCTGTGTTTGGTTTTACTCAAGTGCCTGAAATACAGACCAGCCCTTGATGACAGCAAGCGACGGAAGGTGAAACCTTGTTTCATGGCAACACACACTGGGCATTTGTAATGCCTTGTTATTTACAGTTCTGACCATTGATCAATTCTAAAGTATTAGTAAACTGATGCTGTTTAAATTACAGATAAGACTATTTAATTATGATGAATTAAGAGTTAAGTAATTAAACAAAATGTTTACTAATAAGTGAAACATCTACTTACCTTCTGCAACTGAGATTCTTTCAGAAAGACCATGCCCATCTATTCCACTTCTGAGATGTGCAAATCCCACAGGGTGGGACGAGCTGTTTTGACCAGCCATGTTCCTGAACTGCCCCACTCCCACCTCTGCCTCCCCTGACGGAGGCAGAAGAAACAAGCATTCACTAATCCTGACTCCAGAACCTGATCTCCAGAGGTGGAGAGCGGGTAACACAAAGCAAAGTGTAACTGGATCCTTGCACACAAGCCCCTCCCCCAGGAATCAGGAAATACCAACTCAATTTTACTAGAAAATGTTACATAGTATCATAAGAATGTCCAGGATGTGTGGATGGGGCAGTTCCTCCTTTCCAGTGCATCAGGAGCAGGACAGCAGGAAATGTTGTGGGAAGCAGACTGGGTTTGTATTTTCCCTTTCTAGCAGATAAAACCAATACTAACAATGAACTGGATTCAAGGGGTGCACAGAAAAAAAACCCACAGAGCTCAGAGCTCAAGATTCAGAGCCAGTGACTCCATCAGGGTTAGATTACAGGATCCCAGGAACAGATGCTTCTTTAGTTGGAAGAAACTTCCAGGAAGAAAAGTCTGGTATGAAGCGTCAAGAACAGGTACTAGGAAGGACCCAGCCAATATTGCTGTCACAGATACCCCTGAACAGCAGATCATTCTAAATTTTTCAACAGAGAAGGCCTTAGAGTACCTAATGCTGAAGCTTCACCAGTGCTCAGATGGTAATGTTGTGACTGGAGAGCTTCCCTGCCCCGTCACGTGTGTGCCTGGACAAACAGATGAGCCTGGCAGAAGAGGAGCTGATCTCAAGAGCTGCTCACTAAAAATTCTTGTCATGTCTTATCCTTTGCTTAATACCCACATTGGTATGGGTATAGCCATCCCATCCCTTTATTTTAGGGATGATTATGTTGATTTCAGAAGGTACAAATATTGGGAAGAAGAAAGAAAACTGAGTACCAAAGCTGCCTTCACTAGACTACAGTTAGCATGGCCATGCTTGCCTCCATCTGCTGTTTCCAATTTCTTTTGGTACCAATGAATTAATACACTTTTTGCTTTTGAAAACAACGGAATTAAGCACATCACTGAAAAGACCCCCAAAATATCAAGTGAGAATTTAATCATCCTTCACTAGACGTAAGAGCTAAAGTTGGCCGATTCCACTTTTGTTTTTGTTTTTTTTTAAAAAGAGCTTTCATGTACATCCATAAATTCATAAATTGTGCCAGCAAGAAAAGTTCTTTAACACCTAATAAAGAAAACCAAATTAGAATAGCAGTAGTGAATAATAGTGAATCAGGCAGCTCCACAGAACTGTGAATTAACAAGAGGGAGTCATAGAAAAACCCAGCCTGGCTCCTGTCCTGGATGACCATAAGTGTACTACTGCATTGCTGGCTTTGACTCATACAGAATAGGAATTTGGTCCTTTGTCCAAATCGAAAGGTCGATTAATCCTTTCAACAAAAAGTTTACTAGATCAAGTGAAAGATTTAAAGCATGAAGACTTCCACCCTTTAAGATGAAGACCAGGCAAATTTTCATTTCTAGGTGGCATGCATTTGCCTTCAGCAGCTTGGATGGAAATACTTCAGTGATGCTGCCATGTCCAAAGCATCCAAGTTTTGTAAGAAAACACCCTCTCAAAGAATTTAACTTACTCCACTGTCAAACTTTTTCAGCATTTCTCATCAGCAATGAAACATCTTGTCAGTAAATAATGATGGCTGTAAGTTCAAAAATGGTAAAACAATTCTTGCAGTAAACTATCACAGGAATGTTATACCTTCTTTGGTAGCTCCTTTTCAAAGACTAAACCCCTGCTAACAGTTCTGCAAAAAAGAGCATAGGGGATATACAGAGAAACCTTAAAAAGGGGAATGAATGCTAAGCCATTGATCCCGGATGCAGGAAAAAAACCGAGAGCCTTTGAAGTAATGGATATAGACATCACTAGCAGTGCAAGATTTGGGACCAAAGGACTGGGATCAACGGCAGTCACATGAATCAAGTGGAATGCTGATGGGTGCCTTAGTGACAGAGCTGTGTTAAGCAGACAGGACAAAAGGATGTCTGCCTTTTCAAGGGCCTATTGACACCACTGATACCCACACAACAGAGCAGAGTGGGGCAGTGCTCCTGCTTCCCAGCCTGTAGGCAACTTCACAGTTTGTGGATGACAGCTTACTCTTAAATACAGGACTTGGAATTGTAGCCAAAAGAAAGGACTTTCTCTAAAAGGAGGTAGGGCACTACCTGCACCACCAACAGACTGACTCCACCCTACAGGCTGAAAGCAGAAAGGGGAAATCTTACCAGGCACTTGCACTCTACTCTTGTTGCAAAGGTTCTTTCTAAATACTAGGATCAAGTTTCTATAAACCTCCTTATTCTTAGGCTATGTATTCCATACCTGTTTTCCTTGTATTGGAAATATTTAATAGCTTAAATAAATCTTGCCTTCCTGCTTTTATCTCTAAACACTGCAAACAGTCATATTTTTCCCCATCAGCCTTGGTATATGGGATAAAACATACTCAGCTGTTTTAGCCTGCTTCTCTATGTTCTCAATCATAATTCTTAACCCTGCTCTGCAATGGAATGAGTGGGGATTTTTTAAAACACGTTTAACCAAAACAGCTTATTCTCAGATCAAGATTACATTTTAATTATTTGATTTGCAATAATTACAGGCTGGAGAATTTTAAGAGAGAGGTCCTTTAAAAGAAGTGTGAACTGTACTTTCCGTTCAGAAAGTAAAAGCTACACATATAACGAAAAGTGGGTCTATGAGTCCAAAAAAACCCTGATAACTGCATGAGTAATTCCTGAACAAACAATAAAGTTGCCTGCCTCAAGGAAAAAGCTGGGCAAGTGAATGACATCAACAGGAAATGAGTAACATTATCTCTTCCTATCACTCCACTTGTGTTCTCAGTTCATTGTTTTGACAAGTGCTCTGATCACAAGGGGTCCTAACAGTAACATGCCATCCCTCAGCAAATAGCACACTTCCACGTTTGCATTTAGCCTCTTGGGCTTCAATAGAAAAATTAAGGGAATATGGCCTTTTTGAATCCCTAAATCACTTCATTTTGACATAATGAAAAAATACTTAGAATCCCATAGGAAAAATACAGCAGGAAGTGAAAATACTAGTTATTGCTGACCAAAAGCCACTTTTACTTATGCCACTTCTAGGACTCCCTAAAAGCCAACAGATTACAGCATGATGGCAAGATCATCACATTCAGTGAAAACACAGAAGTCATCATCACAAGCTACAGAAAGGGAAAATTCCAATTGTAGATTAGGAAAAAATTCTTTAATCAAAGCATGAAAGCACTGGGGATAACTTATCCAGCCAGATGACAAAACCTCATCATTGGAGGTTTTCAACACTTGACTGGCAAAGCTCTTGAGTGACAAGTGACACTAGATGGTTCTTTGAGCAGGAGGCTGGACTCTTAAGATATCCAGAGATCCCTCCCAGCTTCTGTGACCTCGTGGTTCCCTTCTCAGGTTGCTTACAGTCACTAGTGCTCCCTGCACCTCATACAGATAGGTTACAATAACTGCACCCAGCTAAGTAAATCTGACCTGATTTAAGGAAAGGTACAATATGAAGATAAATTTCCAATTTACACTGTGCACATGAGTTTTGTAAAACCACATGAAGGCACAGCTATGTGCCAGCTGAGTCAGAATCAGAGCAGAGTAGCAGCTAAAACAGGAAGCAGCCCCTTACAGCAGATATGCTGCCCCACGTGCCTGCTTAGCACAAAATACATCAAAGTATGGTTGGCTGGAACATTTCTGAGGATAGGAAGACATTCTAGAATTACTTCCTTTTCCCCTTGTCCTTCCTTCAACCCCATTTCCTCATCAGCCTTAGTGCTGAGATGTCAAAGTGTCTATTATTCTCCAAACAGCCACCTGCCATTGTCCTCAGTTCAGCACCCATGCCAGCTTTATTGCCTCAATTAAGTTCTGTTCAAATTAAACTGGTAAAAAAACCAAAATAACAAACAAAATAACCCACAAACTTGCCCCCACCACACTTCTGCCACTCAACCCCATTCTAGGCTTTATTCAGCTAAGCTGCAGCCTCACATGTGACCATTACTACCCCTGCTACGCACAGAAGAAACGCACACGGCATTTTCAAGAGCAGCTGAGCCATGTGCAGAGTGGTGCCACTCAAGTCTTGCAAAAACATCTAAATGTTCAATGTCCAAGTGATACCAAAAAGTCTGCATAAAGCAAGATTAGATGCCAGTAATAAAATTAACTCCTACTTGCAAGAAAACCAAAGAAAAGAGGGCATTTTTATTTTGCACGCAATATTCTCTAGAAGGAGCAACGGCAAATCAGAAACCATGCTTGATTCAAAGTAGGTAGCTTAATAATTTAGACTATTTAAATTATTCAACATTCTAGGACATAAATTCCTGAAAGAAAATGGGGCTGTGCATGACTCAACCATGTCTTTACATATATTAGTTAGTCATGCACTTTCCAGACTAGACGAATGTGGAACAGACAAGATGCCAGCATGATAAAAAGAAAAAAAAAGCTTTAGTTAAGATTCCTACCCAATTTAAAGCCTCTTGCCAACACTACAGCCACTATAGACGTATGTGAACTCAAATCCTCAATGAGACTCTGCACTGAAGGCAAATTATTAGGTGTATTTAAGTTATTTGAACAAGAACTCTGCTGAAACAAGTTTATTCTTGTTTCACTGCAATAACTGATTCTGAACCTCCAAAAGAGCTACAGAAATATTTTTTTTAATTTAAAAAAAAAAGAAAAAACAGTGCAAGCCTACAAACAATGTTTAGGATACTAAAACATCATATATAAATTATGCTCATAATTAATTCCTCTGTTCACGAATTACTGTGCATCAATGACATGTATGTATCAAGACCAAGAGATATATGAGCAATAAAAAACCAACATAATCCGTCCCCCCCTCCCACCCACCATTCTCTGAATCCATTGCCTTTTTCTTCATCTACCCATCCATTGGTCTTCTGACACAAATATATGCTGAAAGCCAAAATATAAGAGCCAAAATAATTCTACAGTAAACCAACTGTGGCTCTTTCTTTGTACCTACTACTCTTTTTCCTTCCATCATCTTTATGACTTTTAGAGAATAAACTCTTTTGATATGTGATGTTTTTAAGTATAATGAACATACAGCTAATTTTACAACCATAGAACAAATAACTTCAGCTTATAAACCAGTCTACAGAAAAGCTAAATTAACAATTCTGACCATCCTCAGTATAGGCAGGCTCCAGCATCACTATCAAAACCATGTGGAGTTCAGACCACCTCCCTTGCTACACATGATTTATTCCAAGCTGTATTTTTCCCTTCAATGCTCAGGATCAGCAGTTACTATGCTGGCACTGGCACCATTAACCATACATTTTCCATGTGACTGAATCAGTATCTTCAAAACCAGACAAGTACACAGTGATGTTAAAAATTGTACTGCACCAGGACTTCTTTATTAAAAAAGTCGTGGTGACAAAGTTTTGCTACTTTGATTTATGCTTTCAACTTTCTAAGACAACAGTTCAAAGAGAAAAATAATTAGATTACTGTACAAAATGTTTACAAAATCTTAGGGAAGTTTTCAATGACTGGTTTAACTAAATCTGCTTATTCCACCTACTTTTCCAGAATTTTTTTTAGAACAGAGTACTCACTATCTCAACTTCAATCTAAAAAATGTGTTTGAGCAAATCTGTTCTCCATTGAGAGAAAAAAAATACAATAAAAAAATCAGCTTAAAATAAATTTATTAAACAATACAAAAATAAGCATGCTGGAAATCAAGATACATAAATAACATACAATGCAAATGAAAAATGGAAAACGAGACAGGTAACTTAACAACTGAGCCAAAAGGTACAACACAAATGCTAAAATAAATCTTTAAAAAGCATTTACATTTCTAATGAAATGTTAATGATGCTGACAAAGAAAAACAAACAAACAGCTAAAATGCTTGAATATCAAGAATTGCTATTACTGTAGCACAGGTGAACACTAAAACCGTTGCAGACTTCACACATGGAATGACTAAAACTCCGTGGCCCTGGCCTCTCCCACCTGCCCCTGGTGGGTGACCTCGGCCCCTCCGGGTGCCCTGCCACCAACAGGAGCCATCTGCACACGTGGCAGCCAGGGCAAGAAACTACAAGTGTGGGCAAGTTACAGAACAGTTGGTTCAGAGGAGTCTCCTCCTGACCCTTCCTAGCTAGAAGCTGCCTTCAATTCTGAGGCAGGCTTCAAAAGCATATATTACAGAACTGTAATATATATATATATATATATATATATATATTTAAAGATTGTTTAAGCTGTACCCTAAATATTCTTATTATGCATATCAAAGACCTAGTAGTTTTCTTATTTTTGTATTTCCCATGCAGGACTTGACTTTATCACAAGTTTTCCATGTGGAAAATTTGCCCATCTTCAACCACATCTTTAGAAGTGGCTTGAAACAGTACTAAAAATCAAGGTGGATAGAATCAGATCAAGCAAATCCTGCATCATGCCTTTTCCATTTTTAATTAAATCAGTAAGCCACCCAGTAACATGTCACCACTGCAAATACTTTCCATTAGCAGCACAGACACATTATGTTCCCTCTTGCAACTGAGGGTATTTCAGGTAAAGTAGTTCTGCAGGACCTGAATATTTGTTATGTCTCTGTAGCTACCAGTTTACTGCAAAATCCGCAAACAGGCAAGACATTTTTGTAATTCAAGACTTTGCCTTTATTTTGAGGATAAGCACTAACAAACCTACCCTTATCATCAGAGATAAGATTATAAAATAGTTATTATTCAGCAATTCATGACTGACACTTATAACTGACATCTGCACCACAGATTTACCTCTTCATCCCAGTAGGGCATAAAATTCACTGAAAATTGATGTTCTGTACTGTTTTGCTTAAATATTTTCATCCTAGGCTTCGAAGTCAGGAAGCCCACCCTTTTACAATACTCTGCTAAATGAAGATTATTCAGGGTTTAGTCAGTTTTCCAAATGTTTATGCAAAACTAACAATACCTAAACAGAATAATTAAGAGCAGCTTGCTTTCTCAGAGAACATCAGCTCTGTTTTATGCATCTTTCTAAACTCAGGAACTTCCAGATGGGTCAAAAAAGGGGCAGGAAAAAACTAACTCTGCCATTAGGCAAAACTCACATATCAACATTTTAGAGTTTTAGATAAAAAAAGGGAGAGGGACTGGGGAAGGGAGCACAGAGGAGAGGTGACGTTGTTACTACAGAATTGTTTGACACTGTCTCTTAAAATCTTCTACCAGCTAATACCATTTATCATTGCTTGGATAAATTTACCCAGTTTGATAAACCAGGACTCTGTGTGATGTGTACTAGGGGAGGGACATTCATCAGATTATTTGCAAATTTATAGAGGAGAAAACTTTATAGAGAATGCTTTTCTAAGATTTTTAGCCTTATTAAGAATCTAATTCCTTCAAGTGTTAAGAATTTAGTAAGTCTTTGACCTCTGCCCAGAACTGCCTATTGAGCCTATCTGAAGCTTAAATATATCATTTGGAGCTACACCCTACTCAAGATACTCAAATTGTCACATTATGCAGATTAAGAGATGCAGCTGCCGGTGGAAAAATGCAAGTCCTCCTTCTCAGCAAGCTGACAGAGCTGCAAACTCAAAATCATTTCAAAAAATAGCAATTAATAGTAACCCCTTAAGAATTTGCTCATGTGTAAGTAAGTGAAACGTCACATATGAGCATACGCACACATTAATGGTTGAAAAATAAGTTAACAGTAAACAGTTCTAACAAGATCTACCTATCTGCTTCCCTGTGAACATATTTCCTGCTCACTGCTCAGTTGGTTACCACTCTAAACCCCAGATTGCTTGCATTCCTTTCCAGGGTGGAGCACAGCACTATTAGTAAGGCAGACTTCTGAGTCATAACTACCAGCTGGCAGCACAAGCGGCAAGAGAGACACTCCAAAGAGTTGGGTCAGAAACCTCTCTGCTGCATTAGTTAAATTGCCAACAAGACAGGTTTTTTTCTCCTCCTCCTCCCCACTTCTCCCACTCCTGCCCAGGCATTTTTGCTCTCTTTATTACAACATTAGCATTAATAATTATTAATGGTTTCATGAAAATAAAAAATAATCTTCACTAGCATGGCATATGCAAAAGGTCCATTTCTGTTCAAATTTGAAAGCTCACATTAAAAAACCCTGACATGGTAATAATATGACTTAGAACCTCTCTCCACTTAATATACAATTATTTAGAAATTCAGGAATTTGCTGTATTTTGCTGAAAACTATTTTACATTTTAATTAATATTCTATCTTTACATGCTGACNACCAGACAAGTACACAGTGATGTTAAAAATTGTACTGCACCAGGACTTCTTTATTAAAAAAGTCGTGGTGACAAAGTTTTGCTACTTTGATTTATGCTTTCAACTTTCTAAGACAACAGTTCAAAGAGAAAAATAATTAGATTACTGTACAAAATGTTTACAAAATCTTAGGGAAGTTTTCAATGACTGGTTTAACTAAATCTGCTTATTCCACCTACTTTTCCAGAATTTTTTTTAGAACAGAGTACTCACTATCTCAACTTCAATCTAAAAAATGTGTTTGAGCAAATCTGTTCTCCATTGAGAGAAAAAAAATACAATAAAAAAATCAGCTTAAAATAAATTTATTAAACAATACAAAAATAAGCATGCTGGAAATCAAGATACATAAATAACATACAATGCAAATGAAAAATGGAAAACGAGACAGGTAACTTAACAACTGAGCCAAAAGGTACAACACAAATGCTAAAATAAATCTTTAAAAAGCATTTACATTTCTAATGAAATGTTAATGATGCTGACAAAGAAAAACAAACAAACAGCTAAAATGCTTGAATATCAAGAATTGCTATTACTGTAGCACAGGTGAACACTAAAACCGTTGCAGACTTCACACATGGAATGACTAAAACTCCGTGGCCCTGGCCTCTCCCACCTGCCCCTGGTGGGTGACCTCGGCCCCTCCAGGTGCCCTGCCACCAACAGGAGCCATCTGCACACGTGGCAGCCAGGGCAAGAAACTACAAGTGTGGGCAAGTTACAGAACAGTTGGTTCAGAGGAGTCTCCTCCTGACCCTTCCTAGCTAGAAGCTGCCTTCAATTCTGAGGCAGGCTTCAAAAGCATATATTACAGAACTGTAATATATATATATATATATATATTTAAAGATTGTTTAAGCTGTACCCTAAANATAAAATTCACTGAAAATTGATGTTCTGTACTGTTTTGCTTAAATATTTTCATCCTAGGCTTCGAAGTCAGGAAGCCCACCCTTTTACAATACTCTGCTAAATGAAGATTATTCAGGGTTTAGTCAGTTTTCCAAATGTTTATGCAAAACTAACAATACCTAAACAGAATAATTAAGAGCAGCTTGCTTTCTCAGAGAACATCAGCTCTGTTTTATGCATCTTTCTAAACTCAGGAACTTCCAGATGGGTCAAAAAAGGGGCAGGAAAAAACTAACTCTGCCATTAGGCAAAACTCACATATCAACATTTTAGAGTTTTAGATAAAAAAAGGGAGAGGGACTGGGGAAGGGAGCACAGAGGAGAGGTGACGTTGTTACTACAGAATTGTTTGACACTGTCTCTTCAAATCTTCTACCAGCTAATACCATTTATCATTGCTTGGATAAATTTACCCAGTTTGATAAACCAGGACTCTGTGTGATGTGTACTAGGGGAGGGACATTCATCAGATTATTTGCAAATTTATAGAGGAGAAAACTTTATAGAGAATGCTTTTCTAAGATTTTTAGCCTTATTAAGAATCTAATTCCTTCAAGTGTTAAGAATTTAGTAAGTCTTTGACCTCTGCCCAGAACTGCCTATTGAGCCTATCTGAAGCTTAAATATATCATTTGGAGCTACACCCTACTCAAGATACTCAAATTGTCACATTATGCAGATTAAGAGATGCAGCTGCCGGTGGAAAAATGCAAGTCCTCCTTCTCAGCAAGCTGACAGAGCTGCAAACTCAAAATCATTTCAAAAAATAGCAATTAATAGTAACCCCTTAAGAATTTGCTCATGTGTAAGTAAGTGAAACGTCACATATGAGCATACGCACACATTAATGGTTGAAAAATAAGTTAACAGTAAACAGTTCTAACAAGATCTACCTATCTGCTTCCCTGTGAACATATTTCCTGCTCACTGCTCAGTTGGTTACCACTCTAAACCCCAGATTGCTTGCATTCCTTTCCAGGGTGGAGCACAGCACTATTAGTAAGGCAGACTTCTGAGTCATAACTACCAGCTGGCAGCACAAGCGGCAAGAGAGACACTCCAAAGAGTTGGGTCAGAAACCTCTCTGCTGCATTAGTTAAATTGCCAACAAGACAGGTTTTTTTCTCCTCCTCCTCCCCACTTCTCCCACTCCTGCCCAGGCATTTTTGCTCTCTTTATTACAACATTAGCATTAATAATTATTAATGGTTTCATGAAAATAAAAAATAATCTTCACTAGCATGGCATATGCAAAAGGTCCATTTCTGTTCAAATTTGAAAGCTCACATTAAAAAACCCTGACATGGTAATAATATGACTTAGAACCTCTCTCCACTTAATATACAATTATTTAGAAATTCAGGAATTTGCTGTATTTTGCTGAAAACTATTTTACATTTTAATTAATATTCTATCTTTACATGCTGACCCTCCTCAGCGGACACAAGTTCTTGCTCAGCCTCAAAGTTCATATACTTAAAATTCTCAGATACAAACAAAAATAAACAGATACATACCACTTTTGTGATGTATCTTTGAAAACACTAAGATTTACCTTTACTTTCTTTTTTTTTTAAACTAAATGTGTTCTAAGTAACTACAAAAGTCAGTTTACAGCTTTGGGTTTGTTTGCACATGCTTTTTCCCCACACACCCTTGAACTTTGACAATCTTTTTGGTATAGCATACAGAATTTACACAAAATGTGAATATAAATGAAACACCAGGTAAACAATATTCAAATCCAAGTTAAATCTAGAGATGCTTGAGGGTTTTTAAAATGAAGAATTTAATGAAACTAGAACCCATTTGTTTAGTTCTGCTCTCCCCGACCTTCCATTCTATACACTACGGTTCTGGAGATGTCCTCGTTTGATTCAGGTGACACTTTTTTCCATACTGTTTCTTTTAAAGCAAGTTCTTGCTGGAGATTCTCATAGTCCATTGGTCCAAAGGAATGCTAGTTGTTCAAGCAACATACATTATTTATTAGTGTACTTGAAGGACAAAAAAATCCATACTTGCAGTCATTGCTAACAGACTCAAGTTTTTCAGCTCTTCACATAAACTGTTAGTTTCTCTTTTCCACTTATAAAAAAATTAAATTCAAAACCGGGTATTTTTTAGATGTATACATGCAAATAAAAGCACTTTAAAAATAATTCTACTGTATCTTCACCTATTGAAATTTTCATGCCTTAGTCAAAACATTAATGGTATCGAAAACAAAGAGGTTTTCCTTATCTCAACTCCCTCACACTTGTATCTTTTGTAAATGTAACTGGAGTGGATTCAGTTCATTCCCAGACACTGCTTATGCTGCTCCCTAAGTAGCAGGCCCTTGTCTGCAGCACTGTTCATGCCTGACTTCACTGCCTGTGCAACTCTCAGCAGGTCATGTGGTGTCAGAGTTATCCTCGTGAAAACACAGCTAAACACAGATCTCGTGCACTGCAGCACACAACAGAAAGGCTAAGCCCACCAGCTGGTCAGGTCTTTATTAAAGGCAACCAGTACAGTAACACTCTTTGCACCTTCCATCAGATACCACCTACCTAATCTAGCAGGGGAGATGAACTGCATGAAATGGAGTTACAGATCTAGTCATAAATTCTCCTTACACAAAGCCCTGCGATAGTGTGGTCCACCAGCTAAGTGTCCACTAATAATGTACACTGACTAGATTATCTGAAAGCTTTGATGCAATACATGTCATTGAGCAGTTTGGCATTTAGAGAAGAACTTTCCACGTTTCTTCTGAAGTCTATGAGCAATACTCACTGAACACAGACAGTAACTTACCCGCTGATCACCACCTTCCCTGCGAGGATCAAGCTTTTTTGCAAAGTGTCTCAAATTATCGTAGTTATGGAAATTGCACAATGAAACCAGATCCTGCAAATATTTAGAGAACGTGCATTATTATCTGCATAGGATAGCCAAATGCATCTAAGTTAATAATAATACTACCACTTACATTTTGCATCATATCCTAGTAACTTTAACAAGTAAGAAGACAAATTTATTTACTAAATCAATACCCATGTCCATAAGGCACTTTGAACATTATAGATACATATGATAAAATCCTAATAATACCTTTAAACTCCTTCTTACAGAAGGATGAAACAAGGAACAATTTGCAAGATTTTATTTATTTTAATAAATTCCTACTCCATCTGTATGGAACACTTCAGGAACAGGAAAAAATAGCCTGGGCTAGGTCCAGTACATCAAACTTCGATCCAAAGGATGAAACAAGGAAATGAGTGACATAATGGATGCTCAAACAGTTTGAATTACAACATGAAAGGCTATAATTACAAAACTTGGCAATGCTGTTCTATCTTTAAAAGTGAACGTTACATTCATATTACTCGTATGCCACAATCATGTATCAGTTTTTAGGTCCCATTGCAGTGCAGAATTGATGCAGTAAATCCTTCACTTACCCCTCTATTCTAGGATTTAGAGTTAAGTTACCAGGACTTTATAATATGAAGCTTTAAAGCACTTAAACTAGAATTAGTAATTTCTTAATTTGAAGCTGTAAATGTTAGATAAATAGAAGCATGAAAACTTTTAACTGCTGCTCAACCTCCGATCTATAATTAAGCAACCATCATTACAAGGAAGTTTTAGGGAGAAAAAAGGAAGAAACTTTTTACGTTCTCCTCTCCCACAAAACACCTTAATTAATCATTACAAGGTCCTCCCCAAAATCTCTCCTGCTTCTAATGCTCCTATCAGCAGACTATCCATAGCTTTTTCACTGGCACAACATGAAGCTAGGAAAAGTTTGCCCAACATCTGGGTATCATCTATGAAGACATCTCTTATGTCAGATGGTTTACAAAAATCAGTTCAAAAATACATCAGAATTGCAGTATTTCCTTACAGTCTTTTTCTTTTATTGCAATGAAATAAGAGTTGCATTTCCAGTGTTTTGAAAACTGCACTTTATGACAAGAGAGGGTAAAAGTCTATAAATAGAGCTCTACAGTTTTTAATGCAATATACTGGAGTCCAGCACTTTCATTACCCCATGAAGTGTTCCTTCTCAAAGCTTTTCCACAACAGATTTCTCCAGTGTTTCTCGCATCATATTTTAATGCTCACTGAAATCAAGTGCTATTTGTACTAAAGTACTAAAAAGCAAACATCTATTCTTAGACTTTCATCCTTGAATCAGATGAAACTTGCTATATAGGGAACAATCACAAATCACTATTTAATTCACTTAGATCTCAGCTATGCCAACTGAAGATCAGTAAACATCAGCTGCAAAAGCAAGAAAAAAAGAAAAAAAAGCACAAAAAAAAAACGCCAACCAACCAAAAAACCCCAAGGGCAATGCTGCTTACATGACAAAAGTGAATTCCTTTAACACTGTTGCCCATCTTGTCCAAAGGAGGTGACCAGCACATCAAACCCATGACATTAGGAACAACCAGAAGAATCCCACCAGCAACTCCAGATTTTGCAGGAAGACCAACCTACAGAATAATCAGAGAATTACTGGCCTCTGCAATTGTTCCTCACTATTATAACACAATGCATCAGCATTTTCCTGAAGATTGTTGTGTAGCATTTATAAAACATGTATCTGGAAGGCATTTGAAGCTGGGAAAGCATTATTACTTATCTCTTTTTAGATAAACAATAACCTGATGCAGTTTGTGACAATCCAAGGTTCACAATCATAAAACTATAAAACTCTCAGAAATACAGTGAGTCAGTTACATTATGAAAGAAGAGAATTTAAATCTATTTAAAAAAAGTAATTATGACTAAGCAGTAGTATACACAAGTGTATGTCTCATGAACAGCTTACAACAAGGTGGTAGAATGAAGCTGTAAAAATCTTGACTGGAAAAGGTAAAAAACATAACCACAAGAAAACTGTACAGTGTCTATGAAATCATACAATAACCTATTTCTTTACAATCTGAACAAAGGCATTACTTTTTTCCAGTAGGAACTAACATGTCACATATCCTCATGGTTCTCCAAGCAGCAACTTTTATGTCCCACAGTGCACCATAATCAATTTTACATGTATGCAGTAAGGAAAAACAAAAAATTCTCAAAAAAACCCCACCTGAAAACATAAATAAGATACAGTCCATCTTGAATTACACACATGTAAGGAACACACTGCTAGAAAACAGGAGCACAGTACATGTGCTGTGCCTGACAGCCATTTTCACACATATAAGGACAATTTTTGAGCCTGAATTACTGAAGAAAAAACAACTGTCTGCAAAGGCTTTCTGCTGTCCTTGACTCCCATAGAGCAGGATTTCTTCAGCCATGTTTTCAGTTTCTGTTTCTCTCATGAACAGCCTTTCCTAAGGAACAGTATTTATGTTTTGATATGAAAAGGATTCCCAGATCCAGTATCACTATATCAGTGCTCTAAGGTAATAACAGTACAGATTAACCTTCCTGGTCAGCTGTAATCAATACCTGTAAAGTACTTACATGGAAGGCAAACTGCCCTGAAAAGTCATACATGCCACAGGAATGCATCAAACTCAAGGTATTCCGGACTGCCTCGGGGCTCAGGACTCTCTCACCAGTGATTGGGCAAAAGCCACCATTAGCCAGAGTTGCTGCCATCACACTTGCTGACTCACATGTTACTTCTATTGAGCAAAGCTTTTGGAAAAGAAATAGAGATTATAAGCACTGGTACTTCCAGCACAGGATGGCCAACTACAGCAGGATCAACAAAATATTGAAATATTAAAATAACATCTCAAAATCACCTGTAGCATAACATTTCTTACAGATTACACTAGTAGCATCAATTAATACAGTCTGAATCTTTCTACTATAAAGATCCCAGTGACAGTGTTTGTAAGCCCTCTTAAAAGCTGGGGACAGTATTTTTATGGGTTAGTGTGTCTGCTCGATTCCTCCCCCCGCCCCCCTTATGTTCCTTTGAGAGGAAGAGGTCTGTAAAACAATCTCAGTATTTTGCATCTGCTTAAATGGCAAAGCCACAGAATGACTGGTTTTTTCAATTTGAGCTTGTTTTGTGTCATGGGTTCTTTTTATCTTAAAGCCTTAGAAGATCCCACACATTATTAGAAGTACAATTTAAAGCTGCAAATTCTAGTACATGCAAGTCTTAATGCCAGCACTTCCTGCTGATGCAGCCTTATTTCACCTTTCTCATATTTAATTTCTTATATAGTAATGATACAACCACACCATAGTTTTTCCCAGGATCCCTGCTTCAGTACAGACTATACATACTTTGGTGACACATCAGGAAATGTGATAAGATGCCATCACCTGATGCTGCCTCATTTCTGCAGAAACCAAAAGATAAGTTGGTTTCAACCTGAAGCTGAAATGCTGCTCTAAAAAGTAAACAAACTAGTGCTCGTATTCTTGCTTCTGCCAAACAGTCATTACATGATACTTCATGAAGTTACCTAAGCCACGTTTGCATGAGTAGTTACTACCTGGAATTCTTATTTTCCGGGTGCCAAACTCAATACATCCTAGTCCAATCAACTGGAGTTGCAAATCAAGAGATTGTCAGAGACGCATCTAAAATGGCAACTGTGTTTTAAACATATGAAGTATTACATAATATCACCTACTTTCAAAAAAAATATTGTTTCTAGGTTCTCAGTTTAAGCACCTGCATTTTGTACCTCGTTTGTCTAAACTGAGAATAATCCATCCTCACTTTACAGAGATAATAGGCAAATACGTTTATTCCTGCTCAGAAAGTTCCCAGTCACAAAAGGGAGGAAGGAGCATTACAGAAAACCCAAAGAAAAGAAATAACTAGACTTTTAAGTAGAATCTGAGTGTTGGAAAGGTAAGCACTGTACCCTAACAAGAAAACAGAAATGCTGCTCCTGTATGAGGTACCCTTTTCCTGAGCATGGAGTGGAAAGGGATTTTTCAAGGGAAAAAAGAAAGAATGACACATGGTCATTAAATCAGAGATCAGAATGCACAAAAATGAGGCCAAATTAAAATACATCAGAAAGGTAAGCTTTAGCATTTCTTAACTTATGAATAGGTTCCACTTAGAAAACATATCAGGCAGTGGGATACAAGGCATTTAAAAAGCATGTTTACACAGTAAATTCAAATAAATTACACGTTCTCTTCTGTCACAAGTTCAGAGCAGACTATTAGCTTGTACCTAGTTTCTAACTCAACAAGAGGTCAACTACAGCTGATCACACATACCTTACTTCATAAACACTCATCCCATCTAAATATAAGAGAGCAGGTGCATCCCAACACAAAAAACTCAAATGAAATTTGCATTTTGAAAATAATGGCTTGTAATTTGCATAAGTATCAGCAAGTCTCCAAGTCAAAAACAGATTTTGAGAACTCTTTTTTAACTCTCTCAGATGAAGTGAATCAGTAACACAACTTGAACTGCCTCTTGAGAACTCTACACAGCAAGGCTGAGTTGTGAACATTTAAACGTTAGGAAACCCTTACTGAGGAAATACCTCACACTTGCCAAGTTCTCATTTTGTGGCAGTTGTAAATAACTTGCTGTGAAAGTGAAGGAAAAAAAAAGAGGGGGAGGGGGAAAAAATATATATATTCTTACTCAAAAGCATTGAATTAAATCAAAAGGAGGAGGTATTCCCATTACTTCCCTTGTGACGCACCCCCCAAGGCTACAGCTCAGCATGCATTCTCCAGCTACACAGAGGTTAAACAACTCCACAGCACAGTAAGAAGCAGCAACCCAAAGAAGAAGTGTTTTATCAAACTCACTGAAGTAATACAATACATTTCAAGCTTCTGACTTCTAGTGGTTTAAAGACTATTGCTAGGTTGTATTAGCAACAAAGACATCCGAGTAGATCACCTAAACAAAAGCAAATCTGGATACATCAAACATACACCTGTCATTTCCAGAGTTAAACAGAAGCTGACATTTAACTGCAAGTCATTCAAGCCTCCATGTCTGGCACAAATCAGCTTCTACTGCTTATAATAGCAATTCTAAGCCTATAGTGAGTCTCAGTTTTAAAGTCAGTTACCTGAAAATAGAAGTCTAGTATAGCAACCATATCCGTGCCTTCAGGAAAGCACTGAGGAAGAAAAATAAAGTCTTTAGGTAAAATTATTGTTTTTTTAAAGTATCATTTTAGAAAGACATAACTTAAGCTATATTTTTGTCAGCATACTAAGCATTAGGCATGTTTTAATATAAACATATTTAAATGTACTAAGTAGAAATACTTAATGACATCAGATTTAAAAATAACACAGTGCAGCAATATCAATAAACTAGGTACTAAAATAGTTTTCAGTATAGTTTTCAACGTCTTTAAATAAGCAAATGGAAAAATGCATCCAGGAGTTTTATTAAGTCATCTCTACAGCACAGATCATACATTTTACAACAAATAAAACAAATTACCATGGCTACGATACAGAAAAACATTTAGAGGTATTTTATTAGAATGGCATAAATATCACACTTTTTAAATGACAGCATTTGAATAACATTGGTAAGATATATCCAGTATTAATTTGTGCCATACTGTACGTAAAATAAATTAAGTCTTCACAGACTATGAATAAAACCCAGCATATCATCTTCAAAATACTCTTAAGAAAAAAAGATATTAACCTTTTTTTCTTTCAAGTAATAGCCAATTGCAAAGTTTCTATCTCCACTCTCTCTTTCAGACTGGAACCTAAAAGAGACAAGGCAACACGTCAAAAAATCGCTGAACTCGAGATGTATAATGTAAGTCAGTAAAATTCCATGTAAAGGATAGATGACTTCTGAACACAAATATTCTACTAATGAGACACAAGTGGCCACAGCAGCTCATCCCAGTTCACCCAGTTGGAGTGAATCAGCACTGACATCCAAATACACACAGTACTGCTTACCTACACAACATCAGCTGACTTGGAGAGAAGGCAGAAGAGGGTAAAATGCTAATCTTGGAAGCATTTCTAAATAGGCCAGAGTGGAATGGAAGACCCCACACTGAGGCAGTGAAATGGTCATTCCCTGCCCAAAGCAGAGGAGCATGAGGATCACACAGCAGGTCAGACAAATGGCTGTACTGCTCACTGTGATGATTAAGGTAAGGATGAAACCTAAAGGATTCCTGGTTCCTTCTACAGTACACACCTTTTACTGTAACAAAGCTCAGGAAAAACACCTCTGCATGTGCATTGCAACCTGGAAGCAACCCTGCTAAAGGGAATCTTCCTGATTTACCCCACGCTGCCTGAAAAAGCTCTGCAGATTTTTGGAATGCTAATACACTGAGTTTATGAGGGGAACGGTTTGTTTGAAAAAAGAATTTAAATATGCAAAATAAAAAAGCAGAAGGAGTCCCAGTTGTATGAACTATGCTTTCTAAACATTTGCTATGCAGCCACCAACATGCAGAGTTTAATTTTTAACACAAATGCCAGGAAGAGAAGAGTTGCACTTACAGCTCTCATTGCCATAGCACCAACAGAATACTAAGACAGAATAATGACATTTTCAAAGAGGTAACCAACACTTTTAGGTGAAATTTAGCCACACTGATGTCAGAGACATGCACACCTTCAGCTGTAAATTGTTAAGTCAAAGACACCCTCCAATACAAGAGATGAAATGCCAGTTGAAATGTAAATAACTGAATTTTGTCATAAGCTCAATATACCAGTTATCAGTTGAAACACTTTCCACCTAACCTTATTAAGTGAGTAAAAAATACTTACGTAGCATTACTGAATCCAACATACTCGTTACCAGCCATTTTATTCATGAACTGCATCACCTGTCAGAGACAAAGACAAGCAATATTTTTACACATAAAAAGGTTACAAACTTTCAACCCAGCCTTTCCCTAAATCTTGCAACACCATTTCATAAATGCAATACAAATCACTAAATGTTTAAGCAACCAAGTACATCTACAAAGACAAAACACAGGGTATTACTAAAATTTCACTTTCAATTCCCTTGCCATCTTGAAACTTTTATCACTGAATCTGGTTTAAAAGGAGAAGTTATAACGTTAACTTACGTAGTCAAATTTTTCTGCATTATTTGCTCCTTGCTGCAAGAAAAGAAAAAATAATTTACAAAAATTGTTAACAAAGGAACAAAGTTAGTTCACTTAACAGTATTAGGATTTTAATGCATATAACTAAGGTATGAGTCTAATTAAGAATAAGGTACTACAATCACTTCATATATTAATGAAAAAATTTAAATGTTAGATAAGTAGATCTTTACATATCATTTAAATAATCCTATGCATCTTAAACACCTGTATGCTGGAGATTAATTTAAATTGAAAAAGGTATGCTTTATTTTAAGTGCTCTCTATTCAACTTTACATGCTTAGCATAAGTAAATGCAGTAGCTAAAGCAAAAAAATACGGAAGTAACTACAAACAGGATAATTACAGTAAAAACACTAATTTTTTATAGATTAGTAAGGCAAAGGTATTCTCATATTACCAACAGAGCTGAGCATAGGGAGGTTCAGGCTACTTAAGTTAAAATATTTTCATGGCCAGTGCCCATATTTAGAATTTAGACTGAAGACTTAAAATGAAGTGTTATCCCTAACTATGAAAATAACTGCAATTAATTTAAAAATATCTGATTAATATCCTAACTATTAAAAATTTTTAAGCAGCTAGAAAAATAGAATTCACATCATAGGGCACATAATTGTGTTAACAATGTACAGGAAAATCTAAATCCAACTTAATAAGGATGATAGTGGAACTTAACTCTTAGGGTGGGCTTGGTTTGGGTTTTTCAGGAAGGATGAGGGTTGTTTTTTTGAGGATTTTTTTTCCTCCCTCATTCAAGAACAGTCTCAAATTTAGTAGCTGCCAGCTAAAGACATTAATTTTTTAGAGGTCTCTGATGGGTGACCTTTCACAAATTCCTATTGAAAGAGATTCAAAGAGGAGTGGGAGGTAAAAAATAGCACATGGTCCACTGGGGGGGAGTTTCAATTTTTTTTTTAAGTAGCCAAGTAGAATTTTTGGAGGAAGTTTAAAAACCAATGGCATCGCATACACAAGTGGAAACAATGTATCTGGAGAAGATGTTTTAATACAAAATTTTAATATTATAGACACTCTATTTAGAATAACAAGACTCTAACAAATCTCAAACAATTCAAGACACTACTTGCACTGTGTTTAGTGTGGGGATGGGGAAGAAAGTGGAAAAAACGGAAGCTTTATATCAACCAGTATTTTACTTAATGAAATGCATAAAGCCAGTCTCATTTCCCACTCTGTATGTGGATTAGGGTGTTGCAGATAATCTTGGAAGCCCATGCTTCAGCTCATCTACAAGAGGATGTGCAGACACACACGTACAATCACTGGTGAAAGGAACACCACACTGTTCTCTCAAAATTATGCGCCAGTGGTTACCTTATGTTTAAAGGCTAATAACCTTACTCCTAAAGGCAATCATCTCTAGCTAATTTTCAATTAGATAAAAAAATGCATGATACATTTCATCAAAATGTTCCTGTATAATATACCAGAACACAAATCTTAAAAATTTAACTCCAAATCTGTTCAATGAAAAATAATTAAAAGAAGAAATTACCAACTTCATTGAACTGTTGCAGTTGTCAAAATATTCCATAGATCCTAATGCTGTAAAATATGTAACAACATTTAAACCACAAAAACCTTTTTAACCTTTCAAATGCACAATGAACATCTTTTTCTGGGAAAGTGGGTCAGCATTAGTTATGGGATGCTGCATCAATAATTGTATGGTTAGACATGTATAATAAATTGAAACAGGTTCTTTTGTTAAAAAAAAAAAGAAAAGAGGGAGAAAGGGATCATGCTTTCTGAAAAAATATAAATACATAATACTTCACTTTTTTCTTCTGCCCAGTGGAAAAAAATATTCCCTTCAACAAAAACATGGCTTTACCAGCAGCACATAAAATTGGTGGGCAAAAGACTCAATGCAAACTTTTTCCACATTGACTTTTCATAAAAAAGGTTCCTTTTAAAGTTCACAACTAAAGTCGTATTTTGGGAAGAAAATCTTCTGCATATTAAGCCAGATGATGAGTTTTTAGTCCTTGATGTTCCGTGCACTTGTAGAGGTATTTCACATCACACACAAAAGCATTGTTACTGAAACCAGACTGCTCATACACCTGAACTATTTGCTTAAGCAATCACATGATCAAAACCTCAGTAGGGATTTACTACAACATGTTACTGAAGTAAGAAACTCTGCTTCCATACACATGACGACTAAAAACCCCAAGAGATTAGTTCCCCTCTTTCAGCAGCTGACAGAGGTATCCTGCTCCTCCTAAAAAGCTGGAGAGACACAGTGGTAACACACATTCTATTATTAAAATACAATTGCAAATATAAAATCCTAACATTCAGAGTACTGAGCAGCTTTTCCATAGTAATTTAAACAAATATAAGGGACAAGAAGACTTCTGTTCTTCCACAAGTGCTTCTTATTTTTAGCTTGACTGTAAAAACCTATGAGTTCGGGGGCACAGTGACAGTATTTCTAAAAAAGCATTTTTAAAGTTCAGATGCAATTCAACCTGTCTAGAACATCAAAGGAAACACTCCATGCACTAAACTCCACAAACACTTTGTACATTTACAGGAACATGTTCATATACACACTTATACATGCTTGTGTGTATATGCATATGAAAAAACACTTCTAAATGAATACAAAATTAAATTTACAATGTTAAGACTGAAGCAGTTTGATAGGCAGAAAATTCAAACTTGCAGAAGACAGCTCAGTATGATTTTGTGAACAATTAAAACCCCAATGGACATTACAGCTGTCAATCATAAATTTGAATTTTTTGACTGTGTCAGGTTTTAGTGATCTTCCCTTTTTTTTAAAAAAAAGGTACTTGTTCTGTATTACTTGTATTTCTACTAAAAATATAAACAGTTGCAAAGGCTACATGCCTACATAGGGGAGAGAGACCCACAGATACTTACCAGAGCTTGCAACAACAAAATTAGGCAAAATTTATTAGAAAAGTAGTTAATATTAGCCACTTTTCATTGATAACACTGTTTCTATGATTAGACCATACATGCTCTTACCACGTGTCTCTCACGTAAGCAGCTTCTCAATTTTGAACCTAAGCAAATCTAATTAAAACATCTGGATCATGAGACGTATATAATCTTCTAATAATAGAAGATTATTTAAAAATTAATTTCTAGAATATTTAAAGCCAAATTTATACTCTAACACTACACTGTGATGAAAATATCCAGAAATAAAAAATTGTAATTCTACATCAGAGTGCAAAAAACTTTTTTTTAACAAGTCTGCATTTTTCATGAAGTTAATTACTAATGTCTTAATTTTAGCTTTCTCTACTTACACACTTCTATATTTTATTTGTTAAGATGGTCCTGTTCTGTGAGAACTGGTGTCTTCACAGTTTAGTGTACCATTTTCAGCTCTGAAATACTTGAGAGTACACTGTGACAGACAGTATTTGACCTAAGATCAACACTATCAAGATTTCAAGCACCTTCAAACAAGATTTTTTGTGTCCTTCACTTCTGTGCATGTGTGACCACTTAACATGTTATTTCACAGAATCTACTGCATATTCTATGTCAGATAACATCCAATATACTTGAGTTTTAATAAAAAGTGGAGTAAAACATGGATGTAAGTTTTATCCCAAATTAGTTACCACAAGAAAATCAGTAACCTAGGAAGAGAGGCAACATCACCAAAGTAAAGGCAAGTATCTGGCAGAGAAGATCACAACACCAACACATGTTGTAAAGTGGTTTGTATGCACATTTACACATCAGTCTGTCAGGAAGGGTAACTTGAGTGACAGCATAGAGCAATTAAGCTAAATCAGTACTATTTATTGTAACTGTATTGTCAAATAAACCATGCATTTTCCCACCTCTCATGTATTGAAATGTAACTGCATAGGTTTCCTAATAACTGAATCCTGACAGCAAACAGACCCTTGGCACAGCTAGGCAGGTTTTTTTCCACCACTCTTTGCCTCATTTATTTTGTGATTTATCAGCATATTTAGAGAGTTCTCAAATATATCACAACCCCCTCCATGTTTTATTAAAAAAAAAAAAAGCTTCCACTGAACTAAGGGGTTTTTTAGGTCAGAAAGACCAGCATTTTCATTTTCTTGTACACTAAATTTTTTGCAACAGCTATGAATTTTGCTATTGCCAACATGTCTAAATGCTTCCCACATAATTCAAGACCACAGAACACCTCCCTTCAAAGAGCATTCAAATCTACACTAAGGTCCTGCATGTGGCTGCCAGAACTCAGAAGATCTAAAGATGCTGTGTTTGCCTGAACCTTTGCTGTTAGGTTAGGAGAACTTTTATCTAGAGATGGAATGTTAAAGCATATAATAAAAATGACTTAAGATTAATCCCTTGTCCTCTGGTGATTCCACCCACAGCCATCTGCCTTCTTCCACATATTTCTCTCTGAACCCTTCCTCTTCCTCTCACCTTCACTTATAATGTGGCAGTCAGTAAAGGTAATGTGGAAGTGGGAAATCCCTGACAAAACCACTGATATGGTTTTGTCAGGGACTTCCCACTTCCACATTACCTTTACTGGATATTGCTGGATTTGACAAGCTTTGAGAATTGAGTTTAAGGTTTAAGAAAACTTAACAGACCAAAGCACTAAAATCTTCCATATTACAGGCAATAAAGACTGTATCCACTGAATCTGTACTAAATCCCTACAGGAGTTGAATCACCTTCTTTCAAGCACCTGTATTTCCTGGGAGACATGATAAAAATTACTGGTTTATCTCATACCACTTTTCCATAAACTCCTGTAATTGCCACTACAATTTTCTTTTGATAAAAATTATTTGAAAATTGCTGTAACTATGTCATTTTTATAACCAATAATAGAGGCCAATGGCTGTACAATTATCAATAAGGGAAAAGGTCCTTAGCAGGTTTTTTTTTTATTATTTCTTTAAGAGTGACCTGCAGGATGTCATTTTGCTAACACATTTTTATTGTTAGATACATGCTTTAAACTGCTGGAACAGTTTGTGGAGTGTAATGCAAGTACAATTAGAACAGGGACAGAGGTTAAGGCACCAAATGTAAATACATCATAGTCCCAAACACAGGGCAGTTGGAAAATCACTTAAGATGGCAGGAGTAGGATACAGCCATGCCTAAGTAACTCAAACAAATGTATAACTTAACATGCACATATCCCTAATTACTTATTATGATGGATTGCAAAGACAATGTAACATTACAGTTTAGGTCCCTGATCTGTTCCATGGCAGGAACACCAAATTCTGACAGCACTCAGAACTGGATATGTGCTGTTAAGAGCCTTTTTTGCCCCTAAAATGTTAATATATTATATGTTAATGTATTCTGACAGAGATTACTCCAAGCATCATCCCTCATCCACAATCATAATCTGTGCCAGGCTCCAAGAACAGCTGGGTGCAAGATCACATCTACTAACAGCTGCTAAACTCAGTACGATGTATGGGAACACTGAAAGAGTTCTTGGATCCATTTCTCAGAAAGAGATAATGAATCTCATAGGAGACAAAAGCATTCTTAACCATGAAATACAGCAACAATCTCTCTATAGTTATTAACATGCTATCATTAGATAAATCTGCAATACACGGTGAATTTAAATTTTCTTGTACTTTAAGAGCCATACACTGTCTTCAAGACATGTAAGTAACACCTTAAATAAAAAGAATAAATGCAGAGGAATTGAGGGCAAATGAGTTAATGAAGCCACCTTTTTCAGAAAAAAGGTATGTTTGATATTAGATCAAATACAAATGTGAATTATGTAATGCACTGGTTAGTAGGAATAACGTTAAGTTGCAGATTGTAAAGAAGTTACTTCACAAAAATTACAACTATTCAGTAGTTTTGTACCTGTGACCCTCTACGTAATTGTCTTCAGAATACATTTAGCTTGGTTAGTTATTCAAATGATAAATGGTATCTTAGTGAAAGCAGTACAGAAAATAATCTACATTTTAATCACACTGAAAACAAATAATGGTGTGATAAGTAAGATACGTGTCCACTAGACGTGCAGTTACCACATGCAGAAATGTTAGTGCAATGCAATACTCTTTATAAGAACATTACAGAAAAAACCCAAAGAAAAGTTAAAAAAAAGCCACCCAGCAAAACCAATTCCAAATCTTTCTAACAAATACCACAGTTGCATGCATTAAATAAATCCATGTTATCTATTCAGAAGTACACAATTTATCAAGAACTACGTGCCTTCTGCAAGAGGCACATGCTTTTGTTTTGCCTTATGATCAGTAGGGCATGTTGTAGTTGGACTAACATTTTGACATTTCAGACAAATGTGTTAAGTCAGATTTTAAAATTCACTCTTATCCAAGTGAATTTCAATGCTCAGTCAACCTTTAAAAAATATTAAATGTGAATAAATTTACCTGTCATACTTAAGGCCATTTTCTTTCACCTACAGCTATCAAAGATAAATGTCTTTAAGCAGGAGTTCTTACACCTTCTTTAAATATAAAATAACAGAAAATCATGATCTAAGTAATTTTAAAAATAGGAAATAGGGGGTAGGAAACACACTGTAGCTACTGGACTTTGAAATACAATGAAGAAACAAGTTGTAAACAAGACTTTTAGACCTCAGAAGTAACAGTATCAAGTTTACTACTCAAAAATTCCAGAGGACTGACATGTTCCCCAGAACTCTATGCAGGTACCCTGAGAAAAAAAAATTAATTTTTTGTACCTGTGTCTACTAAAACCAGCAGAAAATACAAGTCAAGTATCTGGCAAGCATTAACATTACATGGAGTTTATACCATTAACAACTTCAAGACATTTATATAGCTGTTCTACGAAAAAAATAAAATACAGCCTTCCAAAAGTCTCAAGATCATGGACTAAAGACGTAAAGTCATTCAGACCTGGTGTGCTTGGCAAAATAAGTAACTGTTTTCAAGCACTCTTGTTAATGAAAGCACACTTACATCCCAACAGCAACTTTGTACCATAGAAGCTCAACATAATTTAGTGGTGCAGGATGCTAATAGCACACAAATTCAACATAAGACTGACATTCAGATATCGGTCCTGTACAAATTATAGTATCTTCCATTTCTTCTGCACTGCAAGAAATACTCTTGTAACTTTACACTCTTTAAGAGCACTTAAACACTCAGAAATGTACTTCTGAGTGCTATCAAATATACTCCTGAGAAACAGACTTCCTCAGCAATTAACGAATAGAAGGCAACACTCTCAAGAAAATATCAAGTGTTGTGCAGCTAAAGAAGGAAACAAATGTAATACCATCAAGGAAAAAGAGTTTTTCAGATGCACTGATACTTGTTAGAAACTGGTATTCTAACATTGCAATCGTTTGGAAGGGTTACAATTCCCAAAATATCAGAGCTTGTCTACCTGCCAATGAGTGAAGTGCCATCAGATATTGCAGACAAAAATCAAATACATCTTATAATCTGCACAAGACATTTTTTCTACATTCTACTAAAATACTCAGAGAGAAACTAAAAATTAACTTTTTACCTTGATTAAAGATGTGATCACAATTGCTCCAGCATTCACCATAGGGTTATGAGGCCTGTCTGTGAAACAAAGTTTTCAATTACAAACACATTCAAAGACATGTTTGTGAAACAAAACCAGTCAAGTGCCTAAGTAAAAAATTATTCTAGATTTAAGTATGACTGAAAAGCTACTATTACAGAACAGCAATTATATAATCTTAAACCTTTAAAAAATACTGTAATCCAACACTATAGACAATATTTTATAATTCTGAGCACAGAATTTTACAGCTTAGAACACACTCAGCCTTATGCTATTAACAATCCAGAAAATTATTTGGTTTGGTGTCATGTCTTTTCTTGACAATTACAAATCCTCTTCATTTAAGAATTTAACTTACTTCATAGCTGACTTGTACATACCTGCTACACTTCCATTTTCCTTTTTCCCACTGACCTCCATATTAACATCTTTGCATTCCGAAGTCATTCCTGGCTACTGAATGAATCACCTTCTTTTGTATCTCCTTTTTCTAAAAAAACCTCTCCTCATCAGCCATCTTACTTTTCCAAAATAATCTCCCTTCCACAAATTACCCTTTTCTTTTTTAACTAACATTTTTGCTGCGTCTTTTAACTAGGATGTTGACTTCTGAGCATTCTGGTGTCTGAAAACCTCAAACAGTTCTCAATATCATGACAGGTTTGAATTGTTTATTTGCTGCTTCTTCAGCTCCAAATTTGAAAAAATACTGATTTAAAAACCTCACAAAGTGTCCAGTATTTTTATATATGATGTACAAACAAGGACTCTAAAAGAAATTTGATATTATTTGGGTTTTAGAGATGAGTCTGGTATTTGCAGCATACACATATATTCTCAGGAAAATTACACTGGTTGTGATCAATGGCACTTAGCTATCTATGACTATCAGGTAATCTTCAAAAACCAATCTTCAAGTTTTATTAGTATTTTTCAGGAAGTCAGTATTAAAAGGAACTTTTAAATAAATCAAACCATTCTATTTGTGGAAAAATAAGGCCAATACCTTCCAAAAAAGTAAAGCTCCCCTAAAATACAAACTTATTGTCTAGATAATATTTTAAAATTGTTACTGCATTCCTTATCTCTCTGAAAGAGACTCACAAATTGTTCAGATTTCATTTGATTGCACTTAAGAGCCACATAATACCAAATATCCTGTTGTTATCTACTAATGCAAGCAATGAGGGTCCAATGTATTTGACTTTGGATTAAAACCAGATCCTGGATAAGAAAACAGCATTTCCATAGCTCCTCAGGGACCTCAAACCTGAACCCAAGTCAAATGACCACTCACAGCATCACAGCCTGAGGGTCAGAAGGGACATCTGGAGGTCATCTCCTCCACCCTCCCACTCAATGCAAGGCTCTTGCCATGGTTTCATTAACTGAGTATTGAAAACCTCAAAACATGGCAAATCCCCTCTACCTCTCCAGCAATCCTGTTCATCCTAGATGACAAATTTACCCTAATACCCAATCTGCAGCTCCCAAGCCACAGCATGGGGCCACTGGCAGCTCCCAGGTGCCACTACCAAGAAGAGTTACAATAGAACTCTTCTCCTTGGCAACTGCTCTTCAAGAATTTGAAGAGGTTTCCAGGGGAGCCCCTAGGCTCCCCCTTCCAACTGCTCCTCGGGAGTTACAGGTGCCCTGGGCTGCACAACACCCTGGCAGCTCTCTGCTGGAGCCCTTCCCAGTTTTTCACTCCTTGAGCTGGGGATCCCAACTCTGGACACACAGCCCAAGACAACACAGCTCTCGTGCATGATCGGAACATACTGTCACCCTTGTTTCTCACTCTAGCTATGCTTCTCTTCTTTACAGCTTCCTCTCACCCATGTCAGGTATCACTCCTATCCATAAACACACCTGTGAATTTATCATTCACTGCCCATTCTAAACATTTTTTTATAAATATTTTGCTCTTGATTCTTCTGTGCATCCCCATAGTTTCAATCTGCCACACAGTACAAAGAAAAAACACAACCAGATTCCATATCACATGAATATTTATATAAAAATTATGTGCAATGTTTATTTAGCATTTAGCAACTGAAAGGCTTACCAATGTGGTATGTCCACACAGAATACACCCTCCAAAATGCTACTGCTTCTCATTTCTTTGAAGATGTCACCACTTACCTTCAAAGTCATGGCATTCTTGGTTCCTCTACTCTCAAGATTCCTGTCTCTCACTGCTTAACATCTCAAGCTACCTGCTCTTGTTCTGGGCACTTTACAACTAACAGATTTCAATGTGCTGCCCACACATGAAGAAGGGAAGAACCTTCTGATAAAACAAAACAAGGACTTTCTTGAACATGCTTCTGAAATGCAGTTGTGTGTTGTTCCCCACACAACAAGTCAGCGGGAACATCACTGTGGGAGCCTTACCAGCTAAGGGGAGGTACAGCAGCCTGGTTCACCACACACTGTGGTGAGCAGCTGTGCTTTGAGACTCTTTCCTACTGCTGCCAACTCCAACACGTCACAGCGCTGAGCAGGACCCCTGCCATTAACCCACTGCGGCCTCTTCTCAGCAGAACAAACCCTGCCAGGGTACCCAGGTCCCAGGTAAGCAGTTTTCACCATTATCTGCACAGCACCAGGGAATACCTCCCAAACACTTCCCATACACAGGTGTCTGCAACACACAGAAAACTTCCCACCTTGCCAAAACACCTACAAGCTTCCTTCCATGCCCCAAACCTGTCAGTGTTTAGGAGGCATTTGGACAATGCCCTTAATAGATGATCGCTGTGGGTCCCTTCCAACAATATTCTCCATTCTACAATGGAGAACCTCTCCCCAAATTTAAGCTATACTGGCTTCTTTTAAGGGCTAGGACTTCTGCAGATTTGAAAGAAGAGATGTCTTCCATTCCCAGGTAATTTTTTGCCTCTGGGGGATGTACAGGTTCTGACACTACATTAATTTGTAAAGAAATTCATACACTGATCTATTTCTAAAGCAGCAGTCACCACTGATCTACCTCACAGCAGGTGCCATCAGCAAAGGGATTCCACCCTGTACAACAGCTAAGCACGAAGACTGATACTGTAATTGCGAGTTTGCCAAAGAGGTGAACAAATTCATCCCTTATTCTTTAGAAAGAGGTATCAAACCATGCAAACCTAACTGACACACATTACTGAAACCAAACACACATACACTCTCTATAATCAAATAATAAAGGCAGTGATCTGCTCAGACTGATTAAAAATAGTATCTTTTACACAGCTTCTCTGCAAGTCATGTGTACCGCTGTGTCATTTCATTATACTTACAAGTTCATGTTTTTATCCTTAATGAAATAGAAGCAAAGTAAACAATTTCCTGGCAATCCCTCATTCAATTACAATACAACTTTTATTACTGGACTAAGTTCCACAAATGATTTTATTACTGGACTAATTCTACAAACAGTTATCACCAAGAGGCGGTTGTATGGATGGATAAGAGATACTAACTGTTCATAAATACAGTTACTGTTAGACATGTTGTATCATGAACTCAATAGACATGAAACAGCCTGGAGCTGCTTGATGACCATAGCCAGGAAAATTATTCCTGATAATGCCTGTTTCAGACACATTTTACTATGTAAAATTTCTGATCTATTTCAATCAACTAGAATAACCTTTTGTAAATTAGCACGGAGATTGTTTTATTCCTCCAGAAATCTGAACTGGATTAGGCAATATATTCCCTTTGATAAAACAAGTTTTAAAAGTGAGTATTCATAAGCCTGCAAAAGTTCCCAAATTTCCATTGCACAGCTTTTTGTTGTAAGATGGCATTTTTAGCTATAATTTAAAATTGTCTTAAAATATTCTTAATTCTTTCCAGCTTGAATCTCAATACTAGTAAACAATGAAATGCAAGAATATCCTGTTTTAGGAATCTTCCATATAGTTAGTATAGAAAAAATACCTTCAGATGCATGTCTAAGTAATTTTCAAGCACCTGTTTCACGTCATAAAATCCCATTATGAACATGAAATTCAACTGTGTCTGAATATTTAGAAAGTAAATAGATTAAATATCTATTTTTTTTTAATTTCCAAATCTGGTCTTCAAAGTATTTATGGATGTTCAAACTGACAAATACTCCACATATCTGAAGTTCATATAGTGGTCTAACTCTACAAGCAAAGTGTAGATTTAATCTTTTAAATCCTTCTGTTCCCTCCTCTTCCTTTACTTGGAGAAACTCAACCTCCCTTTCTCTCACTATAGCTGAAAATGTTTCTATTTATTAGACTTTTACTTTCTGTTTTAGTCTTTTTTTAAGGACTACATAAGAGGCCATCCAGGTCAGTTCCAGGACTTTTTTCCTCATGTCTATCAGCCACAGAAGCACATACTTAAAAATTAAATTTTCTATCATGTGAATTAAGTCTTCTCTATTAATTTCATATTCATTGGTCAAAATTTCAATTGTCCAAATTCTCTTATGCATAAAATCCTTATAAACACTCTTGGAGCATAACAGTAACATAAAAAACCACAGCCCACCAATTCATCTTTTCCAACAGTTCAATTTTAAAAGCAGCAATAAAAAGAAGAAAATAATTACTACACTTTGTCATGTTATTAAAAAGAGAAAATTCAGAACATCTCTATTAGTTCAAAGTAATTAAGGGGCAATTTTCAGCACCATCAAAGCTGTTTTTATAGTAAAGGTTTTGTAGGATATGAAAGACAAGTCGTCACATTGTTCCACCACTGTATGTGGAAAAACTAAGAAAGCAAAAACAAGACACCGTAACTTGACAAAATGCTTAATCCTTTCTTGGCAATGTATTCCTACATTGGTATTTCATCACCATTTACTAACATAATAAAAGCGGAGAAATAAATTGCAAAGATATATTTTATTTTTAAGTATGGAAAGACGATTTTAGGGTATAAATAAATTAAATGATTTTATCTACATCATTTGCATGTATTTAGAAACATAATAAATATAATTAGGTATCATTAATATATTAATAATACAGATATTTAAGTCAGAATTCAATACAGTCCTTGACAAAAATGTCATCCAAGCTTTATACTGGTAATTAAATATTAATTGCAATACCATGGCAACAGAAACATTGTCTGTTCTTTTACTGAGACAGATCCACTAGGAGAAACATTTGTGTTTCAGAGATAACATCCAGTATTTCCTCTACGGCTACATGAGTCATCTTTCTCAGATTTTTGCCATAAAGTTAAAAAAAAAAAACATTTCCATGCTTAAGAATTAATATAATATGAAAAAGAAATAATCTAGGTAAGTGCTGTATGAGAAATTCTTCTTAAAATACTCCTGCCACAGGGAAAAAAATAAAAACAGTATTTTGAATCAGTAGCCAAATTCCATTTAGAATAAACTGTGGGAAGATTTCACCTTCTGGAAACTAGTCAGTGCTGGCCTTTGGCACCAGCACCTGCTTCTCAGAAGGCTGAGAAGTGATATGGTTTTTAAAAATCAACTTAACATCTTTGATTCTTTCACCACCATTTTAAAGAAGCCATGATTAAGGAACCCTTGCTACCAACTCAACTCAAAAAAATCAATTTCAAATGACTGCACTGTTAAAATTCTCCGGGTTTTCCTACAGCTCAGTAACTAGCAAATGGAATAGAAGCAATAAAATATCTTTCATTAGCATTCTAAATTAGGCAAAAGTAACTAACAAAGACCAAGTCTACCTTGCTGATGGCAAAATATTCTGGGACACTGCCTAGTAGTAAGATTTAAGAGGATATAGTAAAATGACAAGACTGAAAACACTGTGTAGGCTTGCCTCATAATTTTCTAAAGCTGAATATTTGCATTATTAAGTATAATGTATCTCTTACCATCTTCATTCAGGAACAATTTGTTGAATCTTAATCCACTAGGCTCTTTACCAACATATCTGTGCACATACTCAGTGCCAAGATCATTGACAGCAATGGCATATTTCAAAGGCTTTACGCAGGACTGAAGACAAAATGGAACTTTGGTATCACCCACAGAATGCCTGGGAAAAACACAGATGAAGAGGCTTGAAATGTCAGCTGTGGCAGTAGACTGTTAAATGCTTCATCTATCCTTCAACTTGGAAGAACTATTAACAAAAACGCCCCAAAAAGCAAAGGCGTATTATTACTAAGTCTCATTTTAAAGAACAGAACAATGAGATTTAGAGGTTTTAGCAACTGACTCCATAAGCCAAGCATAACAAAGTCCGTTGCTGACTACTGCAGAGGTAACAAAATAAAAACAAGTTCAGAAATGGGCTTGTAGCAGAGCAAAAAATCACCTCACACCTCTAATCTTACACTTATCCTACTCAATTGCAAACCACACACTCAGCAGGGTACAGCTGACCCAAATAGAGCCACTATACTGATTTATGTCTATAGAAACAAAGATGAGATACAGCTTGGTTTTGCAATTTGAGAACAATAATCAAATGGCCATATTTACATTTCCTTTAATAATGGCAAAAATATAGCACTTTTTACATGCTATCTTTTGGAAAGTTTACTTTCAGCATCTATGTCAGACTGCACCAAAGAGTGACTCATGCAAGCAGCATATGCCACATCTAGAGAGAGCAAAAGGCTTGAAGCAGCCACTTGTCTGATGGCAAAATCAGGAGTGTATTTGCTTCTGTTCTTTGCAGAAAACACAAGAAGGCTTCAGTGAAAGTCACAGTACCATTTTGGCATTATGAAAGCTAACATTACACAACATTAAGCATTACAAAAATTGACACTATTAGAACTTTCATTAGCACATAATATCCAAAACAAAGCAAAATGCTAATTTAAAGTATAAGATTTTTACTATTAATAGATTATAATTCAGACACTTGAACAGGGAGATGAAAAAAATACTTCTGCTCACTTGTACAGCTCCTCCCCTGAGATCACAGAACATATGGCTAATCAGAAGCAAACATACGGATTTCAACAGATCATGGCAAAATTAACTCCAAGCCACAGTCACCAGAAGCAAGTCTGATGCTTTCAGGAATGCCCCATTCACAAACACAACACCTAAAAATTGCAGTTTCCAGGACCAGCAAACTGCAGGTCAGCAGAGCTGATGAGCACCTTGCATTGTGTACTCACAAAGGGAGACACAGAGCTCATGTTACTTCTCAGCTAGATGGTGCAAGGTATCCCTTTACATCTAGGCTCCTAACTGTCTCTGCTACTCTGAGTTACTAACACTGAGAAAAATAAAATCACTCTGACTAGATCTAAGACCTACATTCACCCTTACAGGGGAAAGCTTGATAAACCTGAAAAGCAAAATCATATTCAGCTCTCTACAGGTTCCACATCTTCATTTCCTTTTTAAAGAACATGAATCTGCATTTGTTCAGTGACACACAGATTATATAACAATGTTACAGTGAAAACATTAAAATGCAGAGAAGGAGCTAACACTTAAGTACATTGTGACCTACACAGAAAGTTATACAGCTTGATGCACAGGTACTATTAGACAAAGCTTTTCAACTTCCAAATATTATTACTACGAAAGCATGGCCTCTATCTTTCCTTCAACTACTCCAAGAACAAAATGTAAAAGCTACAATATACCTCTGTCCATCCACGGTGCAAAGTGACACCCCCCACAAATCGGGGCTGAACTTGGCCAGTTGTGGAATATAGTCAGCAACCTATCACAGCAGGAAATAAAGAGAGACACATTACCATATCCAAAATACTTAACTCTACGTTAATTAAAATAAATACCAGTGGAAAGAATACACAAGGTACAACTGATTTCATCTACAAATAATCACCTGGTATATCTAAAATGTCATTAGAAATTATTATATTCACTAGATCATTATCAATTAAAACATTTTTTCAAAGTAAAATTTTCAGCACATTCAGAGAGGTATCTGTGTTCTGTATTACAACATGTCCAGCACTTTCTAATAATAAAAAATTTTTAGCTTGTAACACAGTCTTGGATTTTTCAACTAATTTATTGAAAATAAGCACCAGAATAAATTTTATTTACTAACCAAGGTACAGTATTAACAATTACACTCATCACACAATCCAGACAGATGTGTAGAGCTGCATAATTTTTCTACAGTTTAAGTGTAGTCTGACAAATTATACAGCAGTTTTATAGTTTATGTAAAATAAAGAAAGAATAATGCTATTTTCATATTCCAACATCAAAATGCTACAAGATTCTTAGAGGCTGTGAACTGCATTTCTAACACAGTTTACAAATTGCAGGCATAACTGAACTTCCAAACCTCTTTCATCATTACCCGTTTCATTTTGCTAAAAACGTTAAGAAAAATCTGTCTACTTAACAAATGACGCATTTGGTTAATACTGAAAATCTACAGAAGGTTGAAGTTGAATTTACAAAGAGGTTACCTTTCCTCCAGATTGTTTTTTAGCACTTTCATATAGCTCATCAATATGGGAAGTAAACGACATAAAATCTGGAATGACAAACTTCCTTCTGAAAGCTTGAGTAAGCAACACAATATTACTCTGAACACACCTGCAAAAAGTTAAAAACATTTATTAGTACATTGACAATGTACTGTCAAAAAAAAAAACTACATAAGTAGCAATTACATGTTATTTAATTAGGACCTTCAGTCCCTTGAAGCTACATGCCTACAAGGGCAAGTCTTTACTACTTTTCCAATTTGCCACTCTATTTTTTAAAATTAGATATAATAGCTTTACTGCATTCATTTTTATTCCTTTCTTGAAGTTTCAACTGTGAAGCTGTACTGCAAGGTATTATCAATCTGCCTTCAAGTAGCACCTCAGCTTGCAAAAGGGATCTAAGGCACCCAATCCTTAGGATCAAACCATCTGAAGTTAATCTAACCCAGTCCTTGTCTAAAAAAGTGCTAATTTCAGAGTTAGATCAGACTTGGGAGGTTCAGGGCTGCTTTCTCTCACTTCACCGTTTCACCACGAACTGGTGAGAATGCTGCCGAACAGACCAAACTGGAATGTGATTCCACTCTAATAAGAAAAGAACCCTGTGGAAAAACTTGATAACATCTCGATTGCCTGAACTGAGCAAAAGTTAACAGTGAGCCGTACTGCAAGTTTCTTCTTCCAAATCACCAGCACTCAAGGAATCTCTGTCGCCTTTTAGCCCAGAACACAAGTTACAGGATCGGCTACACCCTCTGAACGTCAGCCCATCTGGGACAGTTAAAAACCGGTGAGGTAAAAGGGAAAAGACTTATCTAGGACAAGCAGAAGGAAGGATGAAAACACAAACTGAGACATGCTGAAAGTGGTGTGTCTGTGGGTGAGAGAGGAGAGCACGAGCAGGGTGGGAATTGGGAGCCATTATCAAGTCAGTTGAAATATGACCTGATAAAGGGTATTAACAGCCCTATCCCAGGGCAGGAGGACAAAGGGAGGTTTAACAGCAAACAAACAGTTAACACCTTCATACCATGCCTTCTGGCAATGTTGACAGAAGCAGACACATACTATTAATGCAGGCAAATGGAAAGTTAAGAACATTAGGCACATGCTACGAATAAGAACACACCTTCCAATTATGACTTATTCAGGAAAAAAAATTTTTTTTAGGGCTAATGTCTTCACTTAGAATAGATATTTCAATAATCCTACTATATAAAAGTCAAAAGTCAGTTCAAAATGAAGGTGCATGAGGACCAGTGAAGAGACAGAATTATCCTCCCTTTGAATCCTCTCTCTTTTTCTAAGCCTTTAAACTCCTCCGTACCTCGAGGACTTTATCTTAAACTCAACTGATACCCATTTCAAATGCTGCTAGGCACTGCTCTCCGAAAGTGAAACTTAAGTTTCCATGTACACAGTCACCTTACAAACTGCTGTCAGTAATCTGCTGCTTTCTTAGCCTCTGAGCCTCTGTTAGAATTACAGTTGAGTTGTTTTTGTTGCAATCTGTCATATTATTTTCTGTATCTTGCAAAAACTCCTGTTTGCTTTTGTTCCCAGCAGCTTCCAATTACAGTCACCTACTCCAGGTGCAAAATCCCTTTTCAAAAGTAATTAATAACACTGATGGCAGCTATGTGTGCAGAAGGAGCAACAACATAACATGCACTAGGTTCAAACTTCAGATGCACTTCTACATTGTCTGTACTACCTGGACAGCATTAAGCACTCATATAAGAAAAAAAAAATTATCTGAAGTATCTATTAGAACAATTCAATACCAAGTCTGGAAAACAAGAAGGCAGTGTGCACTGAAATACAGTCCTCTTAAGATCACATTATGTTTCTGAAACAAGAAGGGCATTTATACATTTAAAATTTACACTAAGCCTATGATGCTCACTTCAGCAGATCAATCATTTTAATGTAGGGATTAAAACCCACTACAGAAATGGCTGTGCTGGTGAAGGACATTACTTATTGTTACCAATTTTTCCCAGACTCTGCCAAGGTCCTTGTCTGGGTATTTATCCTGGTACTCCTTAACCCAAGCAAATTGTTTGAATTCACAGACTAAATTAAATACAAGGGTTCAAGTAACCTAGATGGGTACTCAGAACAATAGGTGCATGGACAAAATAACAGAGCTCTTAGGTCTCCCTTTAACAGGACAGTAAACGGGACTGACAGTTTTCAGTCAGCCAGGACATGAGCCATGACAGCCTCTAAAATTCTGCAGCTGACATCTCCTCCCCACCTAAGTAATTAACTAATTATATTCCAGGTAACCCTCTGGAGATGGGTGGCCTCAGGCTCGAAAAAGTGAAGCAATAGAAAAAGATCACAGAGAGGAAGTTAACTAAATAATTATACTGATGAATAAAAACCTTTCTATTGTCAAATCTTGTGAACAACTTGGCCCTTATCTCTCACATAGTTTAGCAGTGTTCAGGATAAGTACACTAAAAACGTCCTACTTTACATTCTTCCATTTTGACAGACTTTACAATCTCAGCCTAAAAAAAACCACTCTCTTGCCAAATCCCAATCCAAGCATTTCTTGCCCCACTTTAAAAAAATGTCATTTCAAACTATAACTTTTTCCTGATACATTTTGGTTAAGAAGGTTAGGCTGCAAGTCTTATGACCTATGTTAATTGTATACAATGATTTGTACAACCAAGTTTGAAAGCAACGGTTTGAGGGGTTTTGGAAATTGCATCTTTGTTCTCTAGCGTAAAGTTAGGATCCCTTTGTATCCTTTACCACCATGTTAGGTTTATCCATTATTTTTCAAGTTCTGACTCAGATTGCTTATTACTGCTTCCCTACACAAAGCAGCCCAAGTTCCACCTAATAACAGACAGTATTATTCTATTAAGTAGTACCAAAAAGGAACAAAGGAAAGAAAAAAATTCTCACAGCAAGCTAACCAGCATGTTGCACTGCTTTCAGTAGCAGCCTGGTCTTACCCTGCAAAGACCACATTATGTTACACAAATGCAACATTAACAGCTAATTCATAAATTTATCAACACTCTCTCCAAAATGTGCACCTCAGAAATCTTCAAGAAATTCTGCAGATGAAAGATTAAAACTCCAGGTTGTTCTGCCTGTAACATCGAGATCCTTTCTGATGCCGAGAGTGCTGTAAAGCCAAAAAACTTCAAAATAATGCACTTTTAGTCAAATTGGAACCTAATGTTTTAGAACCACTAAAAAGGCATAGAGAATGACAGATTCACGAGCTGGTGTATTTTACAGGTAATTTCTACTGGACTTCATTGATTTAGTCAAGCTTATGCTACCACTACTCCAGATCACTTAACCTTGATACTTGATTTGATCTGGCAGCTTTGGATTCAAATTCAAGAGCAGAATTACACCACTGACTTTTACGTTTAGGGAACTGAAGCTTTCGAGTCCTGAGGTAAGTACAGCTGACTAGATACATTATTATATGTATATTTCACACCTTAAACACTCCTAGAAGAAAATACAGGGACTCTGTGCAAGTCTCTTCACAACAAATGCAGTGTCCCTACAAGGAACAGATAACTGAAGTTCGGGGATTTTTAATTTACAAAAAAGGTTGCAAAGGAACGTTCTGCTGCTGCCAAGAAAAACTTGCTATGTGAAATAAGATTCACCTCTCCACCTGTGTATAATCTTTACATTCAAAACTCTTCCTACACAAGAAGCAGCCATGTAAGCTTTCCACAAATTGTTACAGTAATGACTACTCTCCTTACAAAGAGGATCAAATCCCAGAGATGTGACACAGAACATAAGATAATCCTGCTAATTAGCAATCAGTTCTTTTTCAAATACAGAGCCCTTGCCTTAAACAAAATTCAGTTCACTGTGACAAATAAGCCTTTTAGTATAAATGCAACACCTAAAAGCAAATGCATTTCCTTTCCAATCCATCCATACACCCAGGAAGGTTTCTGAATCTAACAATTTAGAGTTTTTACTCTGCTGACAGTAAAAACAGTGAAGACCTGGTCTAGAACTTAACACAAGAGTAAAGTTAGTCCATGCTGGATCTTTAAAAAGTATGTCACATCTGCTTAAGGAGTTGACTGGTTTTTTTTGTCACACACACAGACATTCACTTTTTCTCAATCTATTTCCAAAAATGTTTATATACATTTATATATATATATATACACTTTATGTTTATATATTTATACTTACATAAACTATGTAAATACATAGTATAGCTTAAGTGTATACTGTGTATATTTGATGTACCTATATGCATATAAAATATATGTATTGTATCTGTACACTTCAAAAACTGTATGTGCAAATAAGTTTTAGGTATTATGATTTACCCCACAAATGGAATAAAAATGCAGACAGAAAAAAAGTCTAAAAATTTCATTTCAGATTTAAAGAGCTTCTAAATTTCCAATCTTTTGGCACACAAAAGCTGCAAATAGAGGAGCAAAGGAGTGTGCTTGAAATGAACAGAAGACAACCTGAACCGTACTTATACTATTCAGCTGACTACAGACTTTGCTAAATTAAACAAATGAAAGCATCACTAAAATACAGCACACAGATCTTTTTCCAAAACGGAACAATGTCTGCAATCCTAACCCCTCTCATCTCCATGTATATTGAAATTCAACATCACTCTTTTCCACATACTCACTTTTAGAATTCCATACATGCTCTAAACATCTCGCCACACAGAAGCAGCACCCTGAACTTCAGACTAAAAACTGACAGGGCAGTGAGAGAGCAGTTTTACATAACCATACTAAACACTTCATGCTGCATCAATTAATTTTGTTTGGCATCTGACCAAGAGTTGCAGTATAGGGTCAGACACACATGCAAACTACACTGACACATTAAACTCTTGTGGAGATCACACAGCTTGCCTGCTGCATGAAATCTGAGAACAAACTTTTATCAAAACATCATCAGGAGTGTGTGTTTGACTCCCTTTCTAATCGATCTATACACCTCATGTCTCTCCTTAAGACAGCACTCAGTAACACACAGACAGCACTCATTCAGAATTATAGTTACATAACTGACAGAAAGTTTACTTTTTAAAAAGGTCTTTGTCCAGCATAACACCATCTGAAGTAGTCTGAAGAGTCAGTCTTAGCATATCCATGCACTCTTTCAATCGAGGATCAGATGTACGTAATCCAGTAGATTTGAGTGCCTATTACAATAAAACAATAATTACTAAGTGAAAAGATATGCTATTACAATCAAGTTATCTACTGCTCAGTGCTTATCACTATAAGAGATCTGCCACTGCATCATCAACAGAGACATTGTGACACTTTACTGATTCTTTAGCAATTTCCTTTGGCCGTTTTGGCTGCATTTTATATCAAAGCATTAATGTTATTTGAAATTCAGTGGTCCAACTACATTTTACACAAGCACAAATACTACTGAACCATGCCACAGGCACAGCTGCTTTCAAACATGCTCCTTCGCACATCAAAGAAGTGAATAATAACATTAATATACTCATTCTCTTACTTAACTACAGAAACAGGACTTGGGGGGGAAACAATACATTCCTTCCCACAGCTAAACATGTACAACAGAAGTTCTTTGCTTTGCATTCTTGTGTTCAGAATGTTAAAATAACCTTGCAGTAGTTAGCCTTCATACAGGACTTTAGAACAGTAAACTTACAGTTATGAATTTATGAACTGGTATTTTCTCTTGTCCTTCTGCAATAGTATAGAAAAGTAGATCTTCTAAGCTGGGAAGGAGACCTTGTTTTATTTTACTGGAAAACAGAAAAAAAAAAGATTATTTTAGTGCCTATTTTTATTTATACACATTTTTGCATTATTCTCAGGGAAACACATTTCCACTGCTACCACTAATTTCAAAGAACGTTTTCATCAGTGAACACAAAGCTTAGTTAGACTTCAAGTAGGAAAAAAATGGTAATATTACAAGTAGCAGACATAGATTTTACAGTAGCAAACATTCTTAACTGCAACTCAGTCATATTTTTACTGTCATGCATTTACTGCTAAGATTATATTTAGATTTTTTCAGGAGCTGATTAATCACATATCCGTCTTCTTCATATTACTAAGAATAGGTATGTTACTTGCAGAGGATAAATTATTTTTAAGATTTCATGATGTACATGCCTCATAATGAAGCTGTAGACCATACTGACCCAACTGTTCTACAGGCAAGAGAAGGAGATGATAAATGTGTAATATTTTCTTCAAAACAGCCCCGTTTTCAGGACTCCACAGAGGAGTCCTGAAGCCCTTATCCTTCTAGAAGCTTATGTAAGCCCCATCAGTTCCCATGAAACAAGCAAAGCCATCTGCAGCATAATAGAGCACCTGAAGCAGAAGGAGTGACTCTCATCACACCTACTTAGCTAAGTAAACCCAGTGTAGATGCACCTTTAATGGTCGCTGTGCTTATCAGTGTAAACACACCAGCTCTCCAAAGATCCCAGGCTTATCTGTTTCACTCAGATATGCTTCCCCTATGCCTGCAGTTTTTCATTACCTGCACCTCCATTTTATATGAAAGCTGAAGGAAACCCAACAAACTAAGCACTCAGATTCCTTCTAAGACAGAAAGCTGTAGTACTGACAGCTTCCCCTTCCCTTTGGAAGTTTACAGATTTAACATGTAAAAAGTATAAAAATATTCCTTGATATTCCAAAGCACCCTGCAGCAGGCAGGAGCCCAAGTCTTGCCCTGTAAGCAGTGCCCACTACACTTCCAGACTGGCAGCGACAGCAAAGGGATTCTGATTCTTCGGTCACCTGAAGTGCCTAGGTTTGTTTCCAGACAAAAAAGCCAATGTTCTGATGTTTGACAAACAAAAATAAAACTAAAACTAAACATAAAACTAAAAGAAAAAATACGTAGCTAGTAACTAAAATGCAGAGTATGCAGTCTTACATTATTTTAGCCATCTGTTTTAAAGGTCTATCTTATAATCTATTAATACTGGCAATACTTTGTTACTATACAGTAATAGATAAACTATTGCCTGAAACTAGAATGCTCAGTGGCAATTTACGTATTTTCATACATTTATGTGTGTGTTTACAAAAAGCAGGTCCAAATTCTAGTCACTGAAGTTTTCAAGAGATTAGTAATTCTTTGAGTAACAGAACTCAGGGTTTTGCAGGGTTACAACTGCAAAAATAAAATGCTCCAGCACAGACCCTAGATAGGCCAATGCAATCTTACTGACTGACGTTTAATCCTCTCCTCTCCCAATACTTACACAAGTCAGATTTATGATTATTTTTAATAAAAATCTGATTATACCCAAATTCCCTTATTAATGTAAGACAACCTCTAGATTGCTCTTGCCTCCCTCCTTTCCTTGCAACTAGCTGTGAAAACCAGTAGTAAAAAATATCACCTCTCATTTTCCATTTAAAACACTGCACTTACATACCAGGAACAGAAGACAGCTTTGTAAGCCAACAGAACTTTCCTTGTCTTACAGTCTAGATTTTTTTTTACATTTAAATTATGCTGGCTGACTAATGCACAGACAGGCTGGCAATTCAACCAAGACAAACGCTTGCAACTACCTCAAGCAAGTTACTGAACAGCCCTTTTCCTAAAGAAAATTCAGCTCTTCCAGGCAGCATGTTTCACCTTCAATGCTTTGGGGACAGTATGTCCAGTCAAACCAACAGAACCAGAACTACCAACAGCAACTAAAGCTTCACCCTGTGTCTGCATTCTAATTCTGCAGGGAACTAATTTTAAAAGTTATGCTAAGTTACATTGTCTACACCCCTACATCTTCATCGTTTACACAAAACATTCAACTGAGCTCCCCAAAACATTGAGATTTCAGGTTTTAAGGGATGTCTCTGCTACATGAGTCATTCCTGGACTGCTAAAGGTCTAGCAAAGGAAACTCTCCTATTTCACTTTGGCAAAACCAGCCAGCAAACACACTGAGAAATGTTAACTGATAACCTATTTAACTACACATTTCTGAGCAATTACTCAGAATTTTACAGCTGTTCCAAGTATGGAATTTCTATCTGGAAAGGTGCAGAGAATTCAGCCATTTAACCAAGATTTTACGTTCCTCTTCATAAGATTTTAATCTATTAGAGACGTGCACCTTTCACAGCAGAAAATCTCTCAACATGGTTTTCATATCTTTCACATCTGCTGTTGTTCAATATTGGGTCACTCAGCCTAATTAAACAATGGAGCTGCACAGACGACCAAAGCAAAGAGGATGACATTCAATATATTTACAGAAAATTGCTCCTCGTCAAATAGTCCATCTTTTGGTAAAGTTTATCAGCTAAATAGGGGTGAAAAGGCTTGCTCTGCAGTTTATCAGATCAGTGATGTCAGTAACTGATGTTTGCTTAACCTAAAAGATGTGTTTTGGCACTGTGAACACACTTAGCAAGATAATTCTGTTCCACACACGTAAAAAGCTGATTTTCAGGTCAGGGAACTTGCCATTTTCACAGTCAAATTAAGTGGAAATTCCAGTTTACCTGATTTCATGAATAATGACTTTAGATACTTCTTTACATTCTTGAAAAAAATAAATAAGCACCGGACTATTAAACAACAAGACTTCTTTGGTAGGATACTAATCTGTGGACTACAATAGTGGTGGACTGTTTTTTTTAAATACAAACAAAAACCAACACAGGAATTCCAAGCACAAGGACTTTGCAGTCCTTCTTTCAGCTCTTCCTTTTGCATCAGTACAATGCCTACACCAGATTCTGGGGGGGACTTCATTTTAACAAATGCTGAATTTCTAGGATAGAAACAAGATTAAATTCCAAATAATGCAGAAGATTCTCACTCTGTACCTCAGAATAGAACTGCCAAAATGCAGAACAGGACTTATAGAACAAAAAAATGATATCAAGATACGATATTGCTAATAGTAGTTTCAGGCATTATTAACAAATATGACACCAGTCATAAAAACGAGGTCACAATTACTGTCACAAATGGTCCCTCAGGGACCATTTAAGATCTTCATCAATGACACCAACAGTGGGATCAAATGAAGCCTCAGCAAGTTTGCCAATGACACCAAGCTGAGTGGTGCAGGTGACAAGCCTGAGGGATGGGCCAATATCCAGAGGGACCTGGACAAACTCAAGAAGCTTGTCCAGGTGTGAACCTCATGAAGCTCAGCAAGGTAAAGTGCAGGGTTCTACACCTGGACCACGGTAACTCCTGGAATCAACACAGCCTGGGGAGGAACAGATCAAGAGCAGCCCTGCTGAGAAGGACTTGTGGCTGCTGGTGGAGGAGCAGTTGGACATGACCCAGGCATGGATGGGCACTCAGAGCCAAACATGTCCTGGGCTGCATCCAGAGCAGTGTGGGCAGCAGGTCAAGGGAGGGGATTTTCCCCTTTCCTCTGCTCTGGTGAGACCCCACACAGAGTCTACATTCAGCTCTGGGGCCCTCAGCACAGGGATGACACAGGCCCATTGGAGCAGGTCCAGAGCAACCTACCAAGATGGTCAGAGGGATGAGCACCTCCCTGCTAAGAGGTAAGGCTCAAGGAATAGGGTTGCTCACCCTGGAGAAGGGGAGGGTCCTGGGAGACCTCACTGAAGCCTTTCAGTACCTACAGTGAGTCTGTGAGTAAGATGGGGACAGGCTTTTTAGCAGGGTCTGTCACAACAGGACGAGGTGTAATAGTTTTCCACTAAAAGAGGACAGGCTTATATTAGATATAATGAAGACATTTTATGGTGAGGGTGGTGAAATGCTGGAACAGGCTGTCCAGAGAAGTAATTGTCCCACCCCTGGAAACATTCAAGGTCAGACTGTATGAGGCCTTCAGCAGCCTGATCTGGTTGAAGATGTCCCTGCTCACTGCAGAGGGGTTTGGACTAAGTGACCTTTAAATGGTCTCTACCAATCCAAACTATTCTGGGATTCTGTGAAAGCTACAAGTCACAGTCAGTAGCCACTCTAAGAGAGGCACTTTGAAGAAGTTGTCACCATACTATAGATGCTGTGTATCTTGGTTGTATCTCCAACACTTGTCAGGTCACTAAGTAACTACTCTCTGTCCACTCCTATAGTGAGACACTGGTCCTGTAACAGAGGTGAGCACCTATTTACCCAAGAAATACCAAGATTCAAGAGCAAACTACGTATTTTTAACTCAGACTAAAGACAGACATGTTTAGTCGCTAACAAAGTGCTTATGGTAAAACAAAGTCTAGCTTCAAAACCTTGGCCTCTACAGCAGTTACAAAAGGTCTAACACAAGTGCACTCCTGTTTCTTGCATCTCGGGGTATTGTATCCACACTCCATCAGAAGTATCAGCAAAATGAAACACTGCCTGGTTGCTAGTTACTCCTCTGTAATCTGGCCTGCAAAAGCAAATTTGTTTTTGAAAGTATCTCCAGAATTCATCTCTGCCCTTAAACAAGAGCGCTACCACTCCCTTGTCATTTGGAAAAAACCCAAAACACTTCCTTTAACCATTTCATGATATTCTATATACTAGTGTCCAGCACTATTGCAATTTAATTATAAAAAGTGAGCAATTTAGCTTTCAAAACTTAGGGTCACTCACATTTTGCTCCTCCCTCTCACCTTAATTAAGGCCTTTTTAATTTAGAAATAGCTTCTACTAAGATAAACTGTTTCATCCCTTTACTGTCCAGCACAAGATGCAAGATAAACTCTTATTTTGAAAGTAAAAGCACGTGAAGAACAGTTATACTGAAAGTAAGAGCAAAGGTTATTAAATATCACACACATCTATAACTGAGAAGTGTATTAGGCTACTGTGTTTTAATAACTTGGGCATGAGCATAGATATTATTGTGTTTTAATCTACAATCCCTATTAATTAAATTTACCAGTCTGTGACCACTCTCAGTTTAACCTCAATTATTTTTCCTGTCCAAAATACATTAAGTTTCAGTTGGATACACAGTGTGAAGGCTGGATAGCAGGTATAAGGAGGTGGTGAAAGATGTTATGGAAAAAATGCACCAGGGGATCTGGTTATGCAATGGGATACTAGTTATTTCATCAGCCACAGACCTCATAATTTATTCTCACTATGAGGAATTGAACTGTTCTAAATTTCTGTATAGTCTTTGCACAGAACATTTTAGGCTTTTACTTGTGACTCCTACTCTGCACACATGGAGTGTTAGGAGAGCAAATAAACAGGAAAACCTTACTGCTGTCTTTTGACATCACAGGTTATTTCAGTATCCCAGAACCAAGACCTTATAACCAAATAGGAAAAAAAAAATAGCCCAACACTAACTAAAAAAGAAAAAGACTATTGCCAATTGGGTCCACAAACCATTTGCCAAACACCATGCAAATGTTAAGACACCACGGATGGCAAAGTGCAGGAATCAGCAGAGTACAGACTGCACTGACTTAGCCCAGTTGTCAATGCAGTTCAGACACCTGTCTTTTGAAGAACTTCACTTTTCTTCTCGACCCTGTACTCTGTCTTAATATAGCAATGATTTCCATATGGAATGTACCATTTACATATGCCTGAAGGAAGATTTTCATAGTTCTGCTTCAGGAAAAGTAAGAATGAAAATATCCAGCAGCCTGACTAATGTGCCACCAGGAATTCCTGCACAACCTGAAATGAAAAGAAATTTTCTAGCTTTTTCTGTGTTTGTAACTATATGCTAGATGTTTTATAGAATTTCTCCCTGTTCATTTTGCAGTAAAACTCAAAGAACAAACATCTGATTTTCAAATACATCCTTTGGACAAAAACCAAAAATTATTAAACGCGTTTAACTGGCTTGTGATTACATAGCTTTACCACACATGTTAGAAATTAAAGAATTTCCCTAATTGATGCTAGCTGTAGGAAGCTAATATCAGCTTGGTTTCAGAAAATGTTACCTCTCCCTCAATAAATCACCTTCACAATATCCTCAAAAACCCATCACAGCTGGCATGCTGGTTTTTCCCAAAGTTTTTAATGTCTGTATTTCTGCTTGAAAACAGAAGTGCAGTCTTTATAAACCACACCTATTCGACCACAGAAGAATAATTTTTGGTTCCAAAACATTACACAGAGAGCTGATTCAAAGAGGAGACTTCACGTTTATTGAACAACGGCATAAATTTAAAAATAATACCTGTTGTGATTGTGTATGATATTGCATATGGTTATATAACCTGATGTGTATGCATTTTTTAAGGCACCTGACAGCAGAATAACTGGTGATGCCTTTAAAGCAGGCTACACCCCACTGAACCAGGCTGAGTCGCTAACACATCTGGGGGGAAAAAGCAGAGAAGAACAAGGCCCCAGCCTCTCCCCCTGCCACCACATTGAAGTTCATGCTAAAAAACAGAACCCCACAAACCACAACTCAAAAGCAGAACTATTAACAAGCTAAGTGCTGAAGCCTTCCTGACTGGCTTTGTGGCATCTTTTCCAGACTAACAGAGACTCTGCTCAGTGTCAAAACAAGGTACCCCTTTCTCGGCTCTGTTTCTTCTGTCATTTGCTCTTTTCATCTAGGTAATAAGCATAGCAAAGTCTGGAAAAGCAGCTTGGGTTTAATTTTAATTATGTCACCCCATAATCAGCACACAGGGTGCCTACAGGAATGCCACAGGACACACTTGAAACACACACAAAGGAGAAGTCTTCACAGGGCTTACAGTTAAGCTGTCAAACTTCTTGTAAAAGGTTATCTGAGATTCTAAATGCACCCAGGTTCAAACAGCCAATGCACAGACTGTCAAGACAGGGGGTGGTAAGAAATGAACACTCCAGACCTGCATAATGCTGATGAGTAACAGAGAAGAATGCCCTGCCAATCCATTTACCTCATCATTATACTCTAGCCTGGGTATCCACTACCAGTCATTACCAGGTACAAAAACTGGAGCTGATACACCTGTCTCTGATGTTTGTGTGTGGGTTTTTTTGAGGAGTATTTCAGGTTCTGAGTGAAGGAATATTAACTTCATAAAAATATACAGCCTTATCATTCTACCTCCACGTACCTTTGTCACTAAGGGACAAATAAGGACCTCTTGGCACAGACACACATCCTGCAGCACCTATAAACACCTGTACTCACCACGTACGGATGGCAGTATCTGTCCCTGGCTGCACTAGATTACGGAATTGTTAGGGCTGGAAGGGACCTCTGGAGATCACCCAGTCCAATGCCCCTGCCAAGGCTGGGTTGCCCTAGGGCAGGCTGCACAGGAACGCATCCAGGTGGATACAGACTCGGAGAAGACAGTGCTGCAAAACTTCCAAGGCAGCACTACGCAGCACGCACACTGCCTTTAATAATTAATGCGAGATGACACAGCTTTCGCTTCTCTTGAAAAATATTTTTAGCCAAGTGGAAGCGCTACCAAAGCCACCCTACCGGCACGCTGCCTGCGCCGGGCCTCCCCACGGACGGCAGCCCCGCACCCAGGCGGAGGGACCCCCGGGCCGGGGGAAGCCCGAGGCGCTGCCTGGGCCCCACGCCGCGCTGAGCGGAACCCCGAAGGGCACACACGCCCCCGCCACGCGTGTGCGCTTCCCTCCCGCTCCGACCCGCCCCGACCGGGGAGGGAGCGGCCGGCACGGACCCCGGCAGCCCCGGGGCTCCCGCACCTGCCGGGGAAGCGCCCGCCCGGCCCAGCCCGGCCCCTTCCGCAGGCACCACGCGTGCGAGGGGGAGGCGGCGCTCACATGGCGCCTCCGCATCATCCCCCGCNGCGGGCCTCGTCTCCCCGCGGGGCCGCTGGTGTCGCGCGCGGCCGGGGGGGCGGGAGCAGCAGCGCCCCCAGCGGGCGGACCCGGAGCGCTGAGGGGGGCCCCGGGGAGGCCGCCGCCTCCCTCCCTCGTTCCTTTGCTCCCTCCTCCCCTTTCCTCTCTTCCTCCTTCCCTCCCTCGCTCTGCGACGTGTGAAGGCGTTGGGAGCGGGCTGGGCTGCGGCGGTGTCGGGGTCAGGGTGCCATGGATATGNAAGGCAGCACTACGCAGCACGCACACTGCCTTTAATAATTAATGCGAGATGACACAGCTTTCGCTTCTCTTGAAAAATATTTTTAGCCAAGTGGAAGCGCTACCAAAGCCACCCTACCGGCACGCTGCCTGCGCCGGGCCTCCCCACGGACGGCAGCCCCGCACCCAGGCGGAGGGACCCCCGGGCCGGGGGAAGCCCGAGGCGCTGCCTGGGCCCCACGCCGCGCTGAGCGGAACCCCGAAGGGCACACACGCCCCCGCCACGCGTGTGCGCTTCCCTCCCGCTCCGACCCGCCCCGACCGGGGAGGGAGCGGCCGGCACGGACCCCGGCAGCCCCGGGGCTCCCGCACCTGCCGGGGAAGCGCCCGCCCGGCCCAGCCCGGCCCCTTCCGCAGGCACCACGCGTGCGAGGGGGAGGCGGCGCTCACATGGCGCCTCCGCATCATCCCCCGCGCCCGCCGCCCCCTCCACACTCCCTTCTCCCCGCCGCCGCCTACGGCCCCCTCCTTGCCGCCGCCGCCGTGGTTATTGTTGTGGCCGCTGTCGGCGGGGGTCTCGCCGGGAGTCGGCGACGGCGCCTGCGCCCCTTTCCCCGGCTCCTCCAAGGCTCCCTCCGAGCGGGTGCACAGACCTCGCGCTGACGGCAGCACCGCCGGGCCGTGGCGGGTGGCGGGCGGGNCCTCCTCCCCTTTCCTCTCTTCCTCCTTCCCTCCCTCGCTCTGCGACGTGTGAAGGCGTTGGGAGCGGGCTGGGCTGCGGCGGTGTCGGGTTCAGGTTGCCATGGATATGGCCATTTTTTAAAACTGTATGTTTTTGATTACGAAGTAATCACCACGAAGGACCGCCTCTGCCATGCCGGCAGAATCACAGAGTATGCCGAGTTGGAAGGGACCCACAAGGATCGTCGTATCCAACTCCTGGCCCTGCACAGGACACCCCAAGAACCTCGCCCTGTGCCTGAGAGCCTTGTCCGAACACTTCTTGAACTCTTGTCAGGCTGGTGCTGTGACCACTTCCCTGGGGAGCCCGTTGTATTGCCCGACCATGCTCTGGGTGAAAAACCTCCTAATATCCAACCTAAACCTCTGGTGACCTGACACAGCTTCAGTGGTGACCACAGAGAAGAGAGAAGGATGCAAAGGGCCTGTGTCCGTCACCTACCAGGCACCCTAGGAAAGGACTCGGGGAACAGGAGCCTGCTGGAAATGCCCTCAGCGGGAATGGTTATTCCCACATTCTTTGGGTCAAACGCTACTGGCAAGGAGCAGAGCTACTAAGGGGTTTCCACATACTTTCAATAAAATGGTAACTGCCTAGCTCATTGCCAAAACTTACAGTGGAGGCTGTAAGTCTTGGTCAAATGTCTGAAGTTTTTGGTTTTTAAGAAAAATAAATAAACCAAACACAAACCCACAGAAATCGACCACCTGGATGCCTAGGTGAACTGGGTGCGGCCGTTCTTCATGTTCGCATCATCAAACACTTAATCAGAGTGTGGAAATTTTGCTGCTGCTCACCTGCAAGTCCCAGTTTGGGAACCACCAGCCCGTGGTTGTGAAGCCCTAAAGGCAAAAGTGTAGCAGGGAAGAGTAGCAGAAAATAACTGCAGGGCTTCAGTACAAGGTGTAAATGTCACTCTTTATATACACTTAAGCTTCTGTCACAGCTGTCAGGATATAGCATTTTGGAAGTCACAGATTTTGCAGTTACTTGGTGAAATTTTGCTCACATCACCAACTGCTAAATCTGTCCTAGATGAGTACAAATCTATATTAGCAAATTGTATCCGTTATGGGTAACAGTAGAAGAGATTTCTTGTCATCTACTTCCTCAGTAATGCCAACATGCAAACCAGTTTCTTAATTGTCCCTAGTCTTCTCAGTTTAGGAATCTTAATTTTCGGAGCAAAAATGTAAATACTTGTGGAGCTGTGAGTTTATTACTGCTGAATTTCCTTGTGAACAATTTCCCCATGCATTGAGGTTTATTTCATCTGGTATGTTTATTATGTTTGGCAGAGGTGGGGGCGGAAAAGCTGCAATTCTGAGTTAAAATGATCTTGCTGCACACTTCAATTGAAGTGTTTTACTCTGAAGATACTGATATTTTGTTTTCCACCACCCCCCCAGATTGAAAGTTTCAGCTGTCTAGGCATAGTAAATTGCTCTTAAAGACCCCCATAAAACAGAGAAGGTTCTGTTACCCGTTTTTCATGCACTCTGAGATAACTAGAAATAGACATGGAAAATAGTCTTGCCTTGTGCTTCTACTTACCCGGCAGCACAAATACCCACAGGAGTTCCCTATGCTAATAAATTGTCACAACAGCCATGAGGGTTTTTGGAAGAAGATATAAAGACAGCTGATAATCTATGCCTATAAAATGAGCCTCCACACACCAATGGTTTTTCTTCCCACTGATCAAGGAAACTTGAAATACCAGTGTGGGATGTGTAATCCTGTGCTGCAATAACTTCACATACAAAAATGCAAAGTACCTGCATTTCTCACGTACTTATTACATTACCTATTATATTTCTTGGAACTAATTTTGGATTTCCATTTGCTAAGTCCTTTTTGGCAAGCCAATACTGCCTCTTTTATCATGCTGCCCAATATTTCTCATTTTTAAAATTATGTTATGTAAAATACTTTAAAGACAGAAGTCTCTCAAGCACCTTTTCCATTCTTTGTACAGAGTCTGCTGCTCTAAGACCAGAGACAGTGAGTGCTGTCTCTTCCAGAATGTGCATTTGGTCACTAATTGAACACACAGTTCTGCAGACACTACAAGATTCTGAATTTTAGTGCCAAGATGGTTTGCTGGTGTGACAGCTGCACTCTTTTCTAAGCCAGCTGTTTAGCCACAACCTGGTGCAAAAACTCATCTGATTCATCTCTTATACTGTAGGGGGAGAAGAAGTGGAAGAACGAAAAATGTAATGATCTGGATCTTTCCTTTTAGTGCTCTTGTTTCTGTTCAAAACATTGCAGATAAGGTGGTGGGAAGGAAAAGAAAAAGCTACTACATTCACAAAAATATTTGCCTCTCCAAACAGTGCCCCATGATATTTGACCTTACAAGATCTCTTTAATTTTGCTCACTTCCTTTTTTTATTTTCCTTTTTTTTTCTTTTTGTTTTGTAAGCTATTGCCTTATTTCTGTATTTAACCTTTTAGTATTGCCTTCACATTACTACATTAGTTGTCTCCCACTGTGGGTATTCTTCATTAAAACTTTTCTTAAAACTCACGTAAAAAAATTAATCCTCGACTTCTCTCCTTGGAAATTCCCCTGTCTGTGTTTTTAGCTGGTGAGGGTAGAAAATGCAAGTTGCTCTGTGTGTGGGACTACAAATACACAGCTTGGGAACAATGCAAAATGATAAATATAGTTTCAGATCCAGAAAGTTCAAGGGCAATAGTGACTCATTCGCTATTCTGAGAACTTTTGCTGCATAATTCAGGCCATCACTCCTTGCTCCTACTATGACTAAGCCTGAGACTTTTTACCCACTGATTCTCTCCCCTCATCCCACTGGCACAGGTATACCAGAGAGTCTTAACCTAAAGACAGATTTATCTTTTTTCAATTTAAAATAAGCCATAAAAAATGTAGTAAAAATAGCATCAAAACCACCACCATTTGCTTGGGAAAAGCATTATACATTAAACCTGTTAAACTGACACTGATTTTTGTATTGATCCAGATGTTAGACTGGGCTTTCCCATATCCCAGTGAAGCCCCCTTTAGACTTGTTCTTTGAACAGAGTGCTATTACTTGTCTCTTCGGAAAGAGAAGACACACCATCTGCTCTGCCATTCTGTGTTTCACACAGTATCCCAGGAGAAACAGAAAATTACAAAATGGTTTCCACACAGAGCAAAGAAATTTGAAATTAAAATTCCCCATAGCTTTTATTTTGAGTTGGTTACACAACCAGCAGTAACCATAAATCAGTTATTCTCCTTCTAATTTCCACAACTACATGTGTTCTTTTGTAAGATAACAGTTTTTTGAATTTAAGACAACAAGGTTCTTCAGGAAAGAAAAAAAGAGGATCTTTTAAATAGGCATTATTTTTTAAGTATTTCCCTTAAGATGTACTGTAGCAAAATATTCCTAGTATAGCTCTCTAAAAATAATCCATATTTCAGAGGTTTTCTTTTCTAAAAAGGGCATAGCAGCATTAATCTCCTAGGAGAAAGGGCTCTGAAAAGCAGGTGCAAAGAGGTCTTCCCAGTTCAAGCACATACACTGATAACAGCTTTCAGGAAGGTTAAATCCTCCCATCAGATCAGCAGAGCAGATCTCAGATAAGCAGCAGAAATTAAGGATTATCTTGACTATGACATGAACTGTTTACTTTGCTATTTTAAATGGTTATGTTGGCTCCATTTCATTTGTTGTGAGGTAATGCTTTCCAAAAGAGAGCTAAGGACCAGAGACAACTATTATCTATTCAAGAATTTCTACCCATTTTAGCAGCAGTTCCTAAGAATACTCTTTTCTTTTGTGATGCTAACTTGCTGCACCTTTGGGTAACATTTTTATATTGATTCAAGGGGAAGGTGCTCAGTCACAAGAAACATTCCCCATTGGATTGTACAGAGGATATAGAACAGCTTCCTCTGAGCATAGAAGCATAAGCAGTAAATAGTTACTATTTAATCTAAGAAAATGAATGTTCAAATGTTTGGGCATCATAGCTCAGAAATCCAACAAGGAGGAAAACATTCAGAAGATTTATTTAACTGGAAAGGAATGGTTGAGGGAGTGACCTCAAGTGACAAGCAATAAAAATAAAATCAAAAATGCTCTCCCTGCATAGCCCATCGATGAGTCAATAGCTCAGTTCATATCACTCACATTCCAGGCAAACAGAGGCAGTGAGGAATTAATTCAAAGGGAAGAATATTTGGAGGATTTTCTGAGACTGACATGAAGAAAGACTACAAGGGCCTGAGACATTCCTAGGGTGGTTAACAGACGACATATGATGTGTTCTAGCACACATAACAAGAGCAAGCAAATCACAGAAGTAGAGTTATTGAGGATGACCTGCAAAGCCTGGCACAATTTTTTCCCATTATTCTATTGGTTAGCCTGCCTCCTTTTATCTTGATTGGTGAGACAGCACCATCCTTGCTCATGCTCATTATGTCATAGCATTTTTCAGATGTAAAATTCTTCACACGTCAGAACATCCATCTTGAGAAGCTAACAGAAAAGCATTCCTTGCTGCATCCAGCACCGTGCATGTTATTTGCACTACAATATACCTAAATCATGGTGTTACATACCCCATGCATTCCACCACAGTCACATTTAACGCTTAATCCTGAAGACATCTCTTAAACTGCAGTCTTGATATTATAGGAGGCCAGGGAGTGGGAGCAAATTTGGATCTTCTGTTTGTATTCCCACTCCTCAGATATCAGCCTAGGTAACCTTGTGCAAGCAAAAAGAAACAAGTGACAACAACGTCCAACTGCCCCATCATATGCCTGAGATGAGCATGCACGAGGGAGCTCAGGGGAGCCCATGGGCTCACGTCTTGCTGCTCTTGAGAACAGACATGGAAAACTGATGCCGACATTTGGAGGAGGTCAGAGCACTTGGGCTGACCACAAGCTGGCTTGTCATGTACAAAGCTCCACAGGACTGAGGAGCCACTGGCTGACTTAGTTATTAACACCTTAGTTATTAAGCCCCTAAAGGGCCTTAAGGAAAGATGGGGAGGGACTTTTGACAAGGGAATGCAGTGCCAGGACAAGGGGAATGGCTTCAAACTGACAGAGAGCAGGTTTTCATTAAATATTAGGAAGAAATTCTTCATTTGTGAGGCTATGAGGCCCTGGCACAGGTTGCCCAGAGAAGCTGTGGCTGCCACATCCCTGAAAGTGTTCAAGGCTAATTTGGATGGTACTTGGAGCAACCTGGAAAGATGGCTCTCTCTATGGAAGGGGTTTGGAATGAGATGATCTTGAAGGTCCCTTCCAACCCAAGCCCATTCCATGATCTGCATGTACCGCCTCAGCTCTGAAGTGATGGAGAAGCCAATGTGTGCTGCATCCTCCCCTTGTCCTAAGCTGATTGCTTTCAGCTCTGAATTTCAGCAAATTAATAAGAACCTTGGAGAGATGCAAGCTTTCAGGCCAAAGCCATAAAAGTGCATCCCATTAAATTGCCCCATGAAGGAAAAGCCCTGGTTTTACCCTTTCACAAATACCTGTGGCCATGTAGAAGCTTAAGCTTGACAAAACATCCAGTCTTAAGCAGAGAAACAAAACAAAACAAGGTAAAATGAAGCAAGCAAAACAAGCAGTCAGACTGTAATGGAAACTGTCTCATCATAAGTGGTAGTCCAAATAGTTTAAAAGTCTTCCACGCCCAGAAGACTCCTCAGGAGTACATAGAAACCACTCTGATTGGGTACAGGGTATAATGCCAGCATCAACAAAATCCCACCACCTCTGAAATGGCAAACTAATCAGCAAAACCACATGCTTTTCTCTGCTCTGATATTTTTGGCACCCTCTCATTTCTGTTGCTGCACTGAGGGAAGAGGAATGTACACTTCAGGTGACTGAGTCCTCAGCCTTCCTTTGCAACTGCTGTGAGTTGTCAGTCTCCTTCCAAGCTGCAAGAGTGTTTAAGTCTCCTGTTTACTTAAAAACAAAAGCTCCCATAAAGACTGATGAGAAAACAGACAAGTTTTTTAATTCTTGAAGGATGTAACCTTGAAAGATTTCCCTCCTTCTCCCATATCTAATTCTCTCTTTATAAACATGTAGCTTTCTTAGGGAGGTGAAGGGGAGAAAGACCAGCAGCACTTCCAGTAGCACATGGTGTACCCTCACACTCCAAGGGTATTTAATGTTTATCCAAGGACTTTAGAACAGTTCCACAACAGTAGGCCAGGGGACTGAATCTGCAAAACTGAATCCCAAGATTTAAACAGTAGAGAGATCAAGGTTTTAAAATAGCCTGGATTAAGTACATGGTTTTGCTAATAACTAGTCTACTGCTTAAACATGTGTATATTCATCCTAAATTCCAAGAAGAAAAACATTCAAAAATTTCGTATGGTATTTTTGGTGTATTTGAAACACTTCTGGAAGCCAAAGATTTGTGCTTTGGTAACTGCTGTCACAGAACTTCTTCACATCATCTTTAGCTGCTCCATAATGCTTCATCTTTTCAGACAGAGCTTGAAACAACTCTCACTTGAATCAGGAACTGATGGGAAAGCATACAAGGCAAGAAACTCTACCTTTTAAATAGTATTTTTAGCCCTCAGCATACTTTTCATAGCAGTATTAGACCAAATTATTTGGGCTTTTACCTCAACTGACTGTGTTGTGATGTGGAAATTGGTGTGTTTCTAACATGGCATGAACTCTGGTGGCAGCATCACTCATTCCCACGCACATGCCATGGCTTGTCACTCCCTCACAGCTGTCCTGAGACAGCTATTGAGCTGGGTCCCGCTGTAAAGCAGAAGTGAAACAAGCTGGGTTACAAATTGACAGGTTGTCATTCTCTGCTTTGAGAAAGAGGAGTTTCACATAATAAGGCTGTGAAACATATCTTGAGGTGCTTTGCATTAACATGCTGTAGAAGGGCTCAAAGGAAGAGCAGTAGCCAAGAAATGCTGATAATTTTGTTTCTCTCTGTGCACTTGGCCTTGTACTACAGGAAAGGGATTTTGTCAGAAAACAGACTTCACAGCCTTCCTGTCACAGGCAGTTTTTAAACTATGACCACGTGCTTGGATATTTGGAATATTTAGATAAAGTTTCATCTGGTTCCTTGATCAACAAATGGAGCTTTGGGTGATTAGATACCCCTATAATAAGGCAAAAAGCTATCTGAATAATATGATTATATTGATTTTAGGAAATACAAATTCTGGAGTTACTAGAACATCTCTTATTCTGCCATCTCTTATAGTTGCACAGAAAGTAACCTTGTAATACCCTACACTAATCACCATCATGGGCCTAATTTGAGAACAAATCTAATAGGCCCTACTGTGGTCCATGCAATAGGAATTTTTGTTTTGTCTTCAGGCTGTTTGCTATATGTGCTGTGTTTGACTAAAGTCTCGTTGGATACTTGAGGATTGGCTCTGCTAAAAGTGTGTCAGAGAACAGTGGCATAGTTGAGCAGCCCAGCTGTGGTAGGGAGGATATTTTCAGCTAAAAATACTTTAAGACAACAAATAAAAGGTGAACTATATTGAGTATTTTGGGCTAGAAAGCATGTAGAACAGATACATGTAATTATTCACGTAATTATGGTTAGGAAAACATCATCCAGCCACCTTTCTGTTTCCTCCCCAGCTTTGACTTATTGTATCATGACTTCAGCAGTTTCAAACTCTCAAGATAGGAAGACACATGCCCTATTAATCATGTTTAATCAAGAAGTTTCTTTTGTTTCATTTCTTGCACTTTCCTTATGTGTATTTTCATGCAATTCTTCTATCCAGTTTACCTCACCTCGCACATTTCTGCAAGTTTTTCTTCTGGTTATCTACCTTTTAAGTGTATTTTTGTCTTTTGATTGCTATATTATAACAGGGAAAGCATAATCTAAAAGAAAAAAAATTAGCCTAAATAGTAACTAATTTTGTTCTGCTTTGCCTGTTAGTTATATTGTTTGATATGTCAACATGTTTTCTTAACAGTAAAGGTGAAATTCAGAGTAGAAAAAGCACAAGCAGTAGAATGCATTGCCATTTCACACAGAAGTATGATTGAAGAGAAAGGTAACTGTTTAGCAGGGTTTACTGAACCTGCCTTGGTGTAAAACCAAATAAATTCCACCCTTTGAAATAAGAAGTAATTCTTAAACTACCAGCAGCTGTTAACGATTGCTAGAACTGGAAGGAATCAATCAAACCACGTGCTAGTGAGTAATAATCTTCTAGAAACATCCTGAATATAGAGATTATACCCTTTGTTTAACAGATAAGAGGGGAAAGGTTAATTTACATCTCAGTACTAATTTGAGTAACAAGAACCATTAACTTAGGAAGGTAATGAGCTGAAACACCCAGCAGCTCAGTCCAATGACCCTGTACTTCAGGACAAGCAGAAGGATCTGTGTGATGGAATGCTGCTGATCACTTCCTGAGGATTGGCCAGGCTCTCGATGCCTGGCACACCCCACCTGAATGGCACTGAGTCTGGCTCAGGATAAGTGCTTGTATGGAAAAAGAAAACTGTGAGGAACAGTGCTCTTCCCACATAGTAGTTCTGAAAAAAGGTTGGTAGCCTTTTTTTGTATCCCCAAATAGACTGCAGTGAATTGGCTCCAAAGCTGCCAAATAAAGGTTGCAGGGAGGAGAAAAAGAATGAGCACCTTGAATAGCATTACAGCTGTGCTTTTCTGCCAGCTTATTTCTGCCTCTTGCATACTTCTCATGTCTAGGCCACATTTATTGGCACATTGAAACCTCCATCTTAAAAACTGGAAGAACATCATACGCACGAGATGAAGGCAGAAGCAGTATAGTCACCAGGCGGCTGTCACCCAGACAGACAGTCACAGACCAAGGTTGAAGTTGAGTACTGCTGAAACTCCATATTGGGAATGCTGTGCTCCAAAGAGAGCAGCAGCAGAACAGACTGGCTTCAGCCTGCCCATAGCAGGACAGAGCTGGTTTGTCCCTGCCTCTGTTACCTCCTGGTCTTCTCAGTTCAAGGGCATGAGTAAGAGGCAGCTGTGCCACGAAGTTACAGGTGTAACCTTTGAGTGCCTATTTCAGAGTTCAGCTGCGTCTTCCAGCCAGAACTTGAACTGCTTAACCTTCAGCCTCTCAGAGGCTTTCAGATCAGAGCTGCAAGTGGATGGAGAAGATTATTCCCAAAAGGTCTGGCAGTCTGTTACACATTACCTTGAAGCAGAGTGGGCAGAAGGATGTCAGGGCACTCTCTCTGGTGCAGAAAGGGATCTCCTGGGGACAGTCAGTCCACTGGGTCACACCTGCCTGTGTGCAAAGGCCATGCCGTGGCCCAAGAGAGAGGTCATTTATATAAATGCCTTCCTCACAGGCGTCACAAGGCTTTCCACTGAAGGCACTAACAGCTCAGTTTGAAATGCTTTAGAATTGGGCTGCATGAAAATAAAAGGATTCTTAACTGCTTCACTTTCCCTTCCTAAAGAATTACATGGTTTTTTAACCCTATAATAACAAGATTACAAGAAGAGCAAAGCAATGAGGAATGATGCCACATGTAATCCTGAGGTAAGCATTCCTAACAAAACTAATTGATTTTGGGTTTATGAAAAGAAAAAAAAGAATTTAAAAAAATTCTAAGTTCCATAAGTGATCCTATAGAAATTAACTAGGCCACATTCCACTAAAAAAATCCAGAACTCTGAGTGCAGGCTTACACATGCAAGCAGCCATTTAAAGAGGTGGTTTTTACTAAGAAAATAGTCTGTTTATTTTCATTGTTGTGAGGCTTTTTGGTTTTTTAACTCCTGTTAGTGTAGCAGAATGAACATACCCTTTGCATTTTGTGAATCCTCAGCAGACTTTGCTATAGCACAGTATGTTGTAGTTGCACTGCCAATCTCTCCAGCATTTGTGTGACACGAGACAGCACACAGGAGCAGGGCTCCTGGCATGGACACAGCCACTGGTGCTCTGCCTGCTGCCCTGAACAGTGGGAAGAGGGGCTTTTGGAGCTGGTATTATGAGCAAGTCAGAGCAGAAACTGTTTAGCAGAAAGCCAAATGCAGGGCAAGCTTATCATTTTTATAATTGTCCTTTAGAGATAAACCTCACTTGAAGTCACTGCTCTGAGAACAAAACCAGGAAAAAAAAACACAAAACAACTTCTAAAAGCCTTTTCTGCCATGAGGAAATTAATCTTTGATGCAACCTGGAGGAACAGATGTTACTGAGTTCCCAGGCAAGTAAAATCTGGAAAGAAGTGAACACTATTATACAGGAAATGGAAGTGATGGGAAGCAGCTGCAACCTGGAGCCTGCTGGCTCTCCCTGGCAAGTTCTGTGGCTGTTGCTCATCCCTGCAAAGAGGAACTTCGGTGTCCCTGTCATTCCCTGTCAGGGACATCCCTGTGGAGGCTGGCAGCCCCAGCCCCACCAGCATACTTGAAGATTAATTTAGTAAAGTGTGGATGTTGTCCTAATCCTGTGTTGAAGCCATGATGGATTGCAAGCCCTTTGTTACACAACAGGATCCCTCCTCTGACTCAGTGGAAAGGATTTCCTGGATGCCCAGGGCGGTGTGGATCAGACACAGGGAGGATATGCAAGGGAGCAGGCGCGCTGCTCAGTCAGTCAGTCAGTCACAGCACAGCCATGACCTAGCCGAGCACTTGAAATAAGAGTTGCTGGCACATCTCCACACTTCTGGGCAGCCTTCCCATGGGCAGTACTGACACACTCACTGTGAACCCACGCAGATATTCAGATATTTGTCTCTAGACCACAGAGATTAAAACAGACACATGCAAGGCTTCCCCTCTGTTCTCAGGTGTGCACAGCCAAGGCCTGTGTACCTGTGCTGCATGCCCAGCTCACATAAACATCCTCCCCAGCTGCTGCTGGAAGGGACTGCCATGATCACTCTCACCTCACAGCCTGGCTGGCAGCCCTCAGCACTTCCAAGGAGTTGAAGATAAATGAAGCAAGGGCTTTCAGCAACCTTATAATGCCACAACTGCATAAAGCAAGCTGTTCCTGCCCTGACAAAGGTGCAAGACAAAAGAGGCCATAATGTCATAGCCATAGTGTTACATAAATACTTACACAAATGCAATGTCTTCTGCCTGGAAAGCATTTGCAATAATATGGGTAGTGTGTTTAACAACTTGCATTTTTAATATACTAAATCATCCCAGGAGCTCTTACACAGGGCAAGTGGAGGAGATCCTTTTTGTCCATCTGAAGGTGAATCCCGCCCCTACCCCTCCCCATTAATTTCAGTACTCAAGCTCTGCTAGAGGGCTGGGAGGACTACCAGCAGTCAAGTGCTTCATCAGCTGATTTGGGACATGCAGACGACAGCAGCCATGGCACTGAAGAGACTGCATGACAGTAACAAAGAAAGCATGAGTTATCTTGAGGGAGCTGGTCAGTGGTCTCCAGCTGGCTCCAGGCCCCAGCTCAGAAGGTCACACAGCTGACATATCCTGTGAGTCACCCCCTGATACTGCCTGTGTCCAGCATAACTCATGTGGTTTGGCAGCACTGAGACAAGTTCCTCCTCCTTGCTTGCTGCTCAGAGTCAATGTTGCCCTACAGAACACACGAGACAGTAAAGTCACCAAGAGACAGATGGCAACTTGACCATCTTGTTAGTCATCACCACCTCCTTGAGTGGCAGCACCTGACAAGATTCATACACAAACACCACTTACAAGCTGTCTAGATGATGTATCAGCACAGCCAAAATACATCTACCTACATCAAAAATAAAGGTTTGCAGCCCAGGTCAACTAATTGATCTACATTCTTTGAAGTCTCTGCTTAAATAACAGAATGTGTTCAGATCTTAGCCAAGCTGAAACAACAGACAGCTTCACAAAACACCAAGATAGATACCTGGTCTCCACAGCTCTGTGGAGTAAGGCCCATAAGGTAATACAGGTTTCATTCAGGGTCTGCACTGCTATGCCCTCTGAGTTTATTCCCTAACCAGAGACTGGACTGGCACCCTGACAGCACTAGGATATGGCAGTGTCACCCCATCAAACAGGTGCTCAGTCAAAACCACAGCCTGTCAAGTATATGTGACAGTCACCAGACTAAAGTCAGGTCTGAGTTCCCTGAATTTTGGCTAAACTTAAAAATTAAAAAAAAACATACACCACAGGGAAGACATGGTGTTTCAGGAAAAGGACACAGAACCTATAAATGAAAGCACAGAAGTGTGGTGAGACAAGACATCCCTGGCTTGCCAGGTGTGACTCCATCCCTTCCAGACAAGCCCTGCCAGTCATCCTGGAGGAGCAAATGCCATGCCTGGAAGGAAAATTGCCTTCCTGGAGTGTGCAACAGCACCCAGCATGCAATTTGTCAATGTAATGACAATGAAAGCATTATGCTAATAGGCAGGTAGCTGTAATGAGAAGACAACGACACAGACCATGCACTGTACATCTTTCCAGGTGCAAGAAGGAATGGTCATGGTGGCTGAGCTGTCTGTTGACTGTACAGACAAGTGTTAGAGCTGAGTGCTCAAACATACTGTCTTTCATGAAGAGCAGAGCAATAGCCTTATGGGTTTTTTCTGTTAGGGTGAGGTGTTGTTTTTTCCACAGAATTAGGTTCTGGTGACCACCACCTTGAGAGAAGCTGGGATTTTCCTTCTGCAGTGAAAGAAAATATATCATACAAGTCAACATTTAGCTGTCATCCTGTAGTGCTGAACAAAGTGCTGCAAACTGCCCAGTCTCCTCCAGACCCACCAACAGCAGAGCCTCAGACTCAAATACAAGTCATACTGTACACCTGAAACAACATATCTGTGTGACTGTCCACTTCAAAAAGCTACATTGTTCATTTATGGATAGACACCAGGTAGGGAAAAGCAATTAGGGAAAGCAGAGGTCAGAAAAAAGATGCTCAAGAATATTTCTCTAGATGCTGCAGTATTTTCAAAGGCAAAGACAAGAGTTTTACCCAAGAAGGGTTTTAAACAGACGAGCTTATACCTGTTTTCTGAACTAGGCACTGAAGTTACTCATTAGCATTTTGAATTCAGGCACAGGGATGTTTGTTTGGGGCAGGAATGTATGTTTGGTTTTTATTTCCTCAGAAGCAGGTAGCTTACATCTGAGGGATATCAATTATTAACTCCAACCTGAGATGAAAGTGTACAGGTTTAACTTGCCTGAGAGACAGGTACCTCCCTGTGTTTCTAGATCTGACAGGTTCTGGTGTGCCTTGCTCCCACACACAGGAGGTAAAATACCAACTTACAGTGAAGTGATCCCTCTGGAAGAAAGGACCCTGCACTAAATGCTGATGGGGATCTGAGAAGGATTGATTTAATTTAAATTAAAATTTTTACAGTGCTAATAGAAAAAATGTTGTGAAAAACATATTTAGTGTTCCTAATTATCCTTAGGCCTTAGGTTTTGCTAAAATCTGTCAAGAGTTGTTGACAAGGAGCCATGTTCCTGCACCTGCGCTCAGTAGATGATGTTTCAGACCTCTACAGAGCCACTTATGTGTATATGTAATTAATGTGGGGAAACAACCTTGCACTTCTGAAGGCTGCTTTTGAAGTGCGACTTCAGACTCCTTCATCAGACCTAATTGAGCTCTTGGGTATCAGATGTTTCTGCACAAACATTTTTTCCATGCACAGCACTGTATATATATATATATACACTTTTTTTTTTTAGTCAGTTTTTACTGTTGATTCGTTAGTGAGGGGACCTGAAGCTTTCTTTCATTAACACCACCTTGTCATCATTTACACCTAAAACCACCCCAGCTTTACAGCTATGTGACAGCAGCATCACCCATACCCAGTAACAGCAGTGGGTGGTACACATGAGCGCTGTCACAAGCAGGTTTTGTGTGTTACATGAACACTTGCCCTCAAGGTATATTCCAGAGCAGAACCTGCTCCCACAGAAATCATAACCAAACTCACAGCATCCCTGACAGTCAGCACTAAACAGCTTCCTCAGAAGTATCCCTCTCCTTCAGGGAGATCCGTGTACCTCCAAAGCAGGGGGCTGGCCAAACTGAATTCCCAAGGTGTTGGAGGTCACTGCCCTGTGCTGGGACCTTCAAAGCCGGGCTCAACACCAAGTGGGACCAGGTGAAGCTCTCCTGTTGGATGACAGTCTGTGCATATGCTCAGCAAGCTGGTGGGGATTTCCCAGTTTTGGCCCTTGTTTTCTAAAACGAGGAAGGGAAGTTCCCCACATCTGCTGGCTTGCAAATTCCATTTCTGTCTGACAGTAGACTTTACAGCCCGCGATGGCAGCACCAGAGGCAGCACAAGCAGAGCCGGGGGCTGGAGCATTGCCACGGTGCCCTGCTTTGGGAGGCTGCCTCCCGTACAAAGCAGACCTTGTGCTCTGCCACCAGGGCTGTGCTTCATCCCGCCCCATTCCTGCAGGCTGCCTGCGAGCACTGTCTCACAGCGAGATGCCAAACCCAGGGGAGTCACATGGCTGCGTGGCAGACACGAGCAGATCTATTTAAATTGATTATGCTTCAAATAAAACTGGTTCAATGACTACTTACATTCCGGTTTCAGGAACATTTCATAACCACTAATTTTAATTAAAAAATGTATGACCTTCGTTGCTGAGCCAGCAGTCTTTGCAAAGCATCTTTGCAAACAGCACCTGAGCTCAGGAAGGGACCCGAGGCAGGAGAGGAGAATCTATTGGCCCCATTCCCTCTCTCAGAACCCTTGAGCTGCCTGGGCACACCGGCACATAGGTGAGGCTCTTACAGACCACAGCGTGAATTATCTGCCCCAGCAGTCAGACAGGACAGCTCAGGCTGGTGCCTGGGGTGACAACCAGGAGCATTTCCTGAACCAGGGGAGAGAGCGCTCCCTGTCCAGCTGAAAGTGCCTGCAGTCGGAAAGTGTTTATAGCTTCCAGCTGAGAAGTCAGCTAAAGTACCAGCCTGCAAGGGAAACTGCGTTGGCCCTCACAAAGGAGGCTCCTGTTCAGGCAAACTTGTTGCTGTTTCTTTGCTGTGACTGCACACACTGCTCCTCGGAAGGAAGCTGGTGGCCTCCTTCCCGCTGAAGTTTTGCACAGTGATGCAGAGGAGTGTTGTTATTCTGGCCATCCCTGCAAGCTCCGGTCTGACACATCACCACCGCGTTGCTTTCTGGATTTCTCTCCCGAGGAGAGGCTTGCCGGAGATCTGAGCTTTCGGGCGGTTCCCTTATAAGGCAAAGCTTTGGGCTCAGCTGGACTTAGCTATTCCCTCAGTCTTTAGTCTTCAGTGCAAAAAATAATAGTCCTGCACTCTGATAAGCCATTGTACCAGTCTCAAGCCAGAAAGAAGAAAACAGAATTGCTCTTTTTGCCTTTGCCAGCTGATTTCGCCCTTTGAAACACCACCCCCCCCCCAAAAAAAAAAAACCCAATCAGCTCAGAGAATGTGTAATGTTTGTACCATGAGTTTTGCCCACCAACAATAGCCTGCAAACTCTTCAGCACTAGTCTTTTCATCACGTGTTCATGCAGTGCTTAACTCGGCAGAGCTCTGCCACTCCTCTCTGATCCCTGGGCAGCACAGTCATGTAAGCACCACAGAAAATAGGGAAAAGCCCATCAAACAACGACTTGAGTTACAAGGAGACTGAGCTGGGCCCTGACTCATCCATCCCAAGAGCCCTCTCACAAAGGGTACCAGAGAATCGGTAATAGCAAACATGCCAGCCCAGCTAACTCCCTTTTGAGCTCTTAGCCAGAAAAGAACTACTGTTGTCTCAAATCCAGGGAGTGTAAAGCAATTTGGAGATGACAAGCAGTTTAGTTACCGCAATAGCAATCCTGAGAAGCAAAAGGAAGAGACAAAAAAAATGTTCAGACTGTGGTATATATACTTATACTACACTCAGGCGGGAAGCCAGGTTTAAGCCTGACCTTGTTTCTGGTTGAACTGATAATGCTCAGATCAGATCTCAAGTCCTAAATTTTTGAAGGAGCTGCAGAGATGCAAGTTTGAGCCTAGTTCTGCACAATTGTGGTGCCCTGGATAAAGATATTCTGTGTCAACCATCCTAACATATAAAGTCTTAGCAATTAACACCTCATTGCGGTGTAAAGTGGATTACAGATTTGCCTTAAAATGTGCTTTTCATAAAGAAAACCTATTGCTCAGATGCTGATTCAGGCACAGATTCAACGAACTACTGAAATAAGGTGACAGAAGATGCTATCCTTGGCTGCCCTGTCTGCTGTGGATTATCAAGCCAATGGCTAAGAGTATCTTGTGTCAGCCTCCTCTTCCTAAGCAAGAGCAATTCCTTTGGTATATTTAAAAGCAGAATTTATTATTTCTTAATAAAGGATTAGCAGTGTCCTCATTGATTTTCCTATATGCCTGCCATGGCCCTGCTTGTAGGTTTATAACTGAGCCTATAAATGCAAGTCAGCCTGCTCTAAAAAGCCATTGAAAGGCATCATTGTATGCTCCTCAGCTTGGAGATGACTCACTTTCAAAACTGAAATGCCAGTAGTTATGTGGTGGGTTCTCAAACCCCAAGAGCATTCTGTTGGAATAGTGTCACTGGAAAAAGTCACGTCAGCTGAAGGGAGAAGCTGAAATTTGTCACCTTGCCTCTGCTGCCTGGTTTGTTTGTTACCTGCCTGGTGGAACATGGCCTTTCCAAGTGCTGTTTCCTTTTTGAAGGATGAGCGCTTTGCAAAAACAGCACGTAACAGACTCTCCCTCTGGGACCTCATGATCCTTTCTCCTCTCCCTGTGGGGAGAGGGGGCCTGCCACCCTGCACTCCAGCAGCAGCACGTGAGCCCTGCTGAATGGGTGCTGAGGCATGTGCAGAGTCAATGGGGATTTACTGCTCCACCCAAAATTAATCCCATCATAATCCAAGGTATTTGTACACCAGTGTGTGGCTCGCTGTAGATAACCAGGGCTACTGTGTCACAGGAGGCTTGTCTGTCAGGCAGAGCACGTAGTGTCTACCATGGCTTTCATGGCTTATCTTACAAATCTATTGCAGCAATCAGAATGAAGGCGGGGAGATCATAAAAGTTACCAGAGAACAACAAAAATGTTTTAGACCGGTAGATTTGCAGTGCAAGAGGAAGAGTTGTGGTGCACTTTGTTTTGTTTACTTCCTTGAGTAGTACCACCATGCATACCACAGTGATGGCTTAATCCAAAATAACATCTTTTTTTATGTGCGAGAGGAGGAGGAGAGCTGAGAAAGGAACATGCTGTAAAAACAATGCAAACTGGATATGCAGAAACAAGGGTTATTTTTGTTTCTTCTACAAAATCATTAAGCAAAACAAAATAGAACCTGTTGTAACTAAATTCAACTTGTTCTGAGCCAAGCTGCTTGTTTCCTCCTGCGCCTGCCATATCCAAGCTACGTCTCCATTTAGCAGCAGAAGGAACAACCCTTTCATACTGCAACAGCAAAATCAGCACAGGATTTTCACTGCATTTCACAAAGTTTGAGGAGTGGCACATTATCAGGTGTGGTTAGCAACAGAGGTATTTCATCATGAGCAGCAAAGAACTCAACAGAAAAAAAAAAAACCCTCAACCATAGAAAACACATCAGCCCCAGCATTTTCATCATGCCACTGACATTAATTAATCACTCAATGACATCACTGCTCCAACATCCCAACCAGACAAGGCCCTCCCCCCTGTTTTGGTCCAAGAGTGCTGCGGGGCAAAGATATGTCTCCCAAGGCTTTGAAGTGCTTAGTGCACTGCTGGCATCATATGGAAGCATCATAAAATATACACAAGCAAGTATCTGCATAGATGATTATTACTACCAAGGCTGTTGCTACATTTGTTGGTTATTTTACCGTGCAGCAGCTATCTCACTCTGATTTATTATAAGCTCATGATAGGTTTATGCAGATGCAAAGGTAATCTAGCAAATGCGAGTGATTAATAATTTCCCCAACTAACATAATCCGCGAGCAGTAAAACAGAAACTGCGTCATTTTCTGGGCCGGGTCTCGGAGAGCGATTGGAGCTGATGGGAAAAGCTATCCGGAGGCACAACCTACAGGTACAAGCTGATACTGCACCTCGGGCACCAGCGCGGCTCACGGCCCTGGAAAAGCAGTTTGTCCACCAGGGTAAAGTCCTCCTGACAGGATAAAAACTGTTATGGATGTGAAAGCTCCACAGCTCCGCATGCAGAGCATCCAAGCATTCCCTTTCCAGAGCGCTTACCCCTTCTGGGGAAGGGGCTGGAAGAGGATTTTCAAACCTGACAAGAACACAAGCACTGGGTACTGAATAAAATGGTGAATGAAAGTTGGATCATTGTATTAATGATGGTTTTACCTCGAAGTTTTTCTGTCCTTGGAGCAGATTAATCACTGTAATTTGTAATATCACCTCCGTGTCCAACAAGTCAGGAAGACTTGGAGTCCCTGAAAGCATTATGTACACCAGATACTGAAAGGAGAAATGGCAAAAGGAAAGCTGAGTTGCCTCCAGGGGAGGCTCCTTTTCTTCAGGGAGCTTCCTGAGTAGCTGTGAATGCAGCCTGCTCACCCTGCTGGCTACCTCTTCTGCCTCCATCCCCTTTTCTGCAGCGATTTCACAGTGAAATAGTCCAAACTCCGTATTTCTCCATCTCCAGAACATTACTTTTATCACCAGGCAATGTTTTTTTCCAGTCTTGCCAACATACCTGGGTCCAGTGAGCTGGAGCATAACCCCAGCAGGCTGGCCACAGCCAGAGGATGAGGTCTGGAGGGCACTCATCACGGGCAGGGCTATCTGGTACCAGGTTGTCAGCATTATCCAAATCACGGCTGGGGGAAGAACAGGAGAGCCCTGACTGCTAATGTGCAGTCAGCTGTGCCCCCTTGAGGCTCATACACCAGAAATGAGGGGTCTTGTCAATCCCACCTCCCCAGGCAGCTCTGTCCCCATCATTCTCATGACTTCCAAATAGATGAACATTGTAATTTGTGTCTTGAAAAATGCAGGTGTTCAGCCACTCCAGAACTAATGAACAAGGTTTGTTTCAGGGCTGACACCTCTAAAAAAGCCTGGCTTTTCAGCTGCACAGCAATTTTGCTAAATTGGCTCCACTTGAGAGGATTCAAATGGGGTGGCCAACCATCACCTACGACTCTTCAAAATATCAGTCTTCATCCATGCCCTGTAAAGGCCAGACACAATCTGAAGACCTTTACTGCTCCCATGTAATTCAGTCACTCTGTTAACTGCAGCAGGTCTGTGTGCGGAAATAACTGCTTCCAAATCACTGCAGACATTTTGTTCAGGGATAAAGGGACCATTATTTCTTTTTTTCTTTTTATTCTTTTTTTTTTTTTTGGATGGAAAGTCATATGGAGGCAATCATCACATGGGCATCTGGGAGAGATTCCAGAGCAGAATCAAAGAAGAGGGTTTTTTTTTTTCCTCTATGTTGCTATTCTGGTAATTTTCTTCATGTGGAAAAATCCCAACAACGGTCAAGCTCATAGTGCTGTTTACCTTTCTTAGGACACGGAGAGGTGTCTTATACACCCTACTTTAGATGTTAGCAGTTTCAGCTACATGATGAAGTCGTTTTGGTAGGCACATGGATCTGGTGGAGGTTTCCAAAAGTACTGGAATTTGCTGCGGGAGCACTCCTGGCCAGGCAACCTCCCTGACTTCTGTAGGTCCCTCCTTAGCAGCTCGTACTTTCAGAAGTGTAAACCAAGAGAGACACCATGGCAAAAAAAGTTAATTTAGGTTATAAAAAGACAGGAATGCTTTATAAAATGTGTAGCCATGCGTTGCCTTTACACTCTCGCTAGAAGCCAGCAGGGTGTGCCAGTGGACCAGCTTTCCTACACACAACTCATTTTTTGCCTTAAATGATGGAAACTCTCCTCTTCATGCATCACAGCTTTCTTTAAAAAAAAAAAAAATAAGAGGCCATGGCCCAATTAAACTAACAAGAACAGATCATCCTTGCTGATGCTGCACCACCTTTCTGTAGTTTCCCACTAAAATACAGCAAAATTTCAGCAATACATAAAACGATCAGCAGGCTGAGAATCAGAATCACCTCCGGTTTTCTAATAAACATAAACACTCTCCAACTCCTCTTTACGCCGCCTGCTCTCAGGCAGATCAGCTTGGCAGCCTTCCTAGCAGCACCTCTGAAACCGGGTTTCCTGGGAAGGCACACGAAGGCACGGCAGCTCCTTCTTCCCTCCAGCACCAGGGACTGCAGCGAGTTCTCCAGCTCACAGGGTTGGGAAGGGACCATGTCCCTAGGAAGTGCCCCAGCAGCAGCACAGCCAAAGCTGCCTCCAAGAGCTGGATGCAAGCCCTGAACTGCACCATCCTGAAAGCTACAGCTATGCAGAATAATGCTGTTATAGCACCAGGCAGTTTAGTTCACTGCTGGGTGAGACACACTTGAGATTGAGCTGTGCAAAAACATGAGAAACAGCAGTTTAAGACATTTAAAAGCACTCTGTGCTCCTAAAAGGAACCCCTGATTTTTTTCCCAATTGTGTTGCAATATTGTGCACATCACCCTGTGAATTCACCTCCACTGACCCAAAAGAGCTACAGCTGGCACTTGATCTATTTTTGACACTAATGCAAAAAAGCTGTCCTGGATCACTAGCAAGTACCATCTGCTCTTTGCAACTGAAATGCCATCAATTCACACACCAGGGCCAGGAGCTTCAAAAATAGCTAGTCTGAAGTGAGTTGCCTCGATCTGTGTTTAGGCACCCGACTGACTTTCAGGGAGAGCTGAGCCTGCTGCAGCTCCCATTAACCTGAATTTGGAAGCCCCTGCCGTTTCAGCCTTAGCAGTGTCCTCTGGGTTTTTCTAGCCTGAGACAAGCAAAAAGGGACTGGTTTGTACTAAATGCTGCTGGTTTAGCAGTCTCTCAGATAAGCGAAATTCTCCAAAGCATCCAAAGTCTGAAGTTACCAGATTGTTACTTACTTTTGATTTCTTAAGCCAGAACTCCCTTTTAACTCGGGAACTTTTTTTTTTTTTTTTTAATGAAGTTAGAACAACAATTTTCACCTTACAGAAATAATAAGAATACAAACTCCAAATTTAGTTAGTTTGTAACTTGTAAACTTAGTGTTTACAAGGTGGAAAACAGCTTGCAGAAGGAATGCTATGCTGAAATTGTAGCTACAATCCATTGCACCCTATTTACATAAAGGACTCTCAGGAATGTCCTTGTTCCTACCACACTGACATATTGTATTCATTTTCTTCTGAAGGGTACCACAGTTTCATACCTGCTGTGTAGGTCCAGGAAGACATTTCCATACCAGTGGAGATCCAGCATTTATACAATGCAACATAAAAATCTTGAAAGCTCTAAAAGATGTTTTCACTGTATTAGTGACGATCATTTTGATGTGAAACCTGCTTTAATGAATACCTGACAACTAAAACTCTTAAAGGAATGATTTCACTTGACATGAATGCATTCAACTACTGTTTGTTGAATGATATTCTTCTTAAACAGCCAGCCAAAGAATATAGTGACATTGTAAATCAGGGGTTCACAACCTTAGCAGCACTTGGGGCCATGTTTGAAACCTGCCAGTGCTCTCAGGGTGATGCTGGATTTCAGGATAAGCTCAGGAGGATTTGCATAATCAGAGAGAGGCCTTCAGAAAGTCAGTGTTTGCACTGTAACCAGGGAGCAGTCCTCACCACAAACACTATCAAGGACTGCACACAGAATATCTCTTTTGCAGCCAGCATATTTACATTTTCCTAATAAAATGTGGATGGGAATCTGTGGGCCAGGCACTCACTGCTCTCAGGTCACTGTACTGGCTCACGTTCAGAGCAGCTTCTGCTGGCACTGAAATAATTCTAAGTTTAATTAGTTTAGGGGTGGGGCTTTTTGAAAGCCCGTTTTCTGCAGAATTAAAAAAAAAAAAAATCAAACACCTAAAGAGATACACCCTGTATGCATAACCGCCCCGGAAAAAGTACTTTCCAACCTCCCAAAATGAGTCAGAGTGCTGAGAATACCAACCAGGAGCACCAATAAACCCCGCAGAGGAAGGGTGTAAGAAATGAATGCTTTCTGGAAAAACAAAAAGGCACGAGCAGGTCTCGTTTCCAAAGGGCAGCCGTGCCTTTTCTTACCAGCAGGTGTCACATGGAAGTAAATTGTCATTTCAGCTGACACCACATCCCCTGCCCGGGGCAACGAGCCTGGCCCCAAATCAAGGTGCCAAGGGAACATGGTCCTGGCCAGGAGATAAATGGAGTTGTCCTCCAGCTGGACAAGGACCAGAATTACCCAGAGATACCTTACATGCCACACAAGGGGAGCTGCTTAGTGCTTCAGGAGCCACCTCTCACTGGGCACTTCTCCAACAGGACACATGATCCTCACACAGGGCAAGGATGCCTGACAGCCGACCTTTAGCTGCTTCCTTGGGGGCACTAACAATACCGATGCTTCACAACTTTTTTTTTTTCAGGAAATTCACTATTTTGTGCCACTTCAGCCTGCATTGCTCTTTCCATGAGGTCACAGTTAGGTCCTCCAGGCTGCCAGATGCCAGACTGTCGAGCCCAGAGTAAATACACGGATGGGGGATTTTAGCAGGATGTGCAAGAGCAAGGCTTTGAGTGGCATTTCTTTTCAGAAGCATTGGGATTCCCAAAGCGTCCCTATCCAAGATGTGAATTGTGAATGGTAAGTGAAAAAACACAGGCAAATAGCAATTTCTCATCTCACAGCAATTTCTGAGCTTGAGGTAAACACTATACAGATCATTTTTTAAAACTTCAACAATTGCTTTCACTCAAGGGGATCCTCTGGAGCCCAAATCTCTTCTCAGTGAGCTCACCAGGAACACTGTGGGCTTCATCAACGCTGCACAGCAGCTGCACTATCAGCCCAGCACTGTGAGTGCATAATTTCCTAGAGGGAAACTGTCATGGAACCACCAGGAACTCACCCAAACCTCTACCACCACTGCCACTGCAGGCTCCCCTGCCCCAGAGAACTTTGCACAGGCAGCCTGCAAAAGGAGTCTCTAAGTGCCCCACAGGCTGGGCAGGTGGATAGCAGCCCCGGGATAACAGGAATTTCACCCTGGGTGTGTGCCTTTGGCTGTGCTGGACCACTGCTAAGAGGGAGTGACAACCATTGCTTTGGCCCAAAGGAGAGGCCTGAGCTTCAGGTCTGTCACAGCCAGAAAGGAGGCATCACCTGGGGGAACCCTCCACATAAGCAGCTGCTGGGCCACAGAGCCTCAGCTGCTGACTGACCAGCAGTGGAGTGGATCAAAGCAATTATAACTATTAAATATAAACATTGATTAGTATGGTTCATAAAGTCAGGAGCCATGCCATGTTCTCTTGCTTTGGTTTTGCTCCTAAATGCTTCCATGAATGTGGGTATCTTTTCCAGGATCCATACAGCCTTGTATTTTGTTCCCCTCCTGGAATAAATACAAAGGGAAGGATGGATGCTTTGTAGAAACCCGTTTTCAGCAGCCCTGTGAAAGTGTGGGAGTACAAATGTCTGACATCCCCCTGCACAGCTTCAAATACCCTCAGGTCCATCTCCTGCTTACAGGCTCCATCAGCCTATGCTAACCTGAAATGCCTTGAAACAGAGATGAGTCATTTGTAAGGAATGATGGCTAACATTGCTTCCACCACCCTCCTTCGTGCAAGACGTTCAATAAAATTTTAAAAGACGAAGAAAAGCATGAGTTTTATGGAAATTAAATGTTTCAGCAAAGCTTTAAAACTAAGGAATTAAATACTAGGGTGACCAATACAGTCCCTACAGCTGGGGGATGCTCAGGGAAGCAAAATATAAGAGATTTGCTTTACTGGCTTTGAGCAAACAGCTCAGCTTGAGTAGCACAAGTGGCACAGAAACACCTGCGGCCCTAGCACTCCTCCACAGTACTGAGGTTGAAATGACCCACAGTCATTCGTGCTAGAAAATAATCAAGCTCACAACTGAAGTCATCATCTCAGGATGAAGATGCTCCATCAGGGATGCAGGGTGGCATTTCCCATGCACACATGCAGCAGGGAGAGGAGTAGACCAAAAACCCACAGAAAGAACTGCTTGTGTGGCCTGAGTGCTGCATGGCCCCATCATTCCCATCACCTCACCATCCCTCTACTTCCCCACCAACTGTTTGCAGCTTTCACTTTCCAGTGCTCCTTCATTCTGGAGCTCTGGGATGCTGATGGCAGGGAATGTGCCCTCATGCACTTCTGCTACAGTGGCTACAGGCAGCAAATAAAAACCCAGCTGTTCCCATCTCCCTCTCCAGAGTATAGCTGGCTCTGGCACCCCAGCATCTACCAACATTCAAGTAGGGAGAAGAGACAAAACTTATTTAAATGAACAAATTCACTCTGTAAATGCTACGTGTGGCCAAACCGGATCTCGCAAGGCACACGGAGCTGCTCCTCAGCTGGTACAAAGTGTATCAGCAAAGGGTATTTGCTCAGAGATTAGAGCCTTCGGGAGCAAAATCCAAGCCTTGTGACAGGCCAGAGATAAAAGAAACTGGAACTGAGCAAAATAGAAGGAGGGAAAAGGAAAAATCAGAGGAAAATTAAATGTCATCTTTCAAGTGCACATTAATGGGCTTTGAACAGAGGCTAATGTTACACCGAACAGCAAAGCATGTGTTGCCTCAAAACTGTCCCTCTGTACTCTGACATAGTTTTGCAATGGCTGAATATTGCAATATTTTCATCAAGTGCAGCATCATCAATGCCAGGACCTGGCATTTCCTGAGGCATGGAGGACCCCTTTCCTCTTACTCAGAAGCTGAGGGGTGGGAAAGGGAGCAGAGAAGGAGCCACCTGGGCCAGGGCAGCTCAACTGCCCTTGATCTGAAGGCAGGGCAGCAGGGCTGGCTCACCCTGGGAAGATGCTGCATCAGATGAATTCCATCCCAGTCATCCTTATGAATTGCCACTGGAAAGGCACTAGGAAGAGCACAGTTGTGGTTTGCTCCTCAAATTTTCCTTCTCTTGCAGAAAGAGCAGAGTACAAGCACAGAGATAATGATTTTTTCCGTAAGAGTCTTTCCTGATGAAACTGCCAGAAATGTCTCCCAGGCTGCTGCATATAAAATGGCTTAGCCCTTTCTCCCTTACAGGTGGGAAACTGCCATCACTAAAAAACATTATTTTATACATTTACATGGAAAAAACTATTGTTCCTATGATTTTATCCTTTTCATACACTCAGTGTCTGCTGCAAGCCCAGTGCGGCCACAGCCAAGTTGCTTGTTTGTGTCAGATCTCTGGTGGGGCAGGGACAGTGACTGGTGGAAATTGTCCTCCTGCATCCATGGCATATCTCCCACCCTGTTTCTTCCCTTCTTCATTTCAGTGCTCCTTTCAACTGCAAACTTTCAAATTGGAGCTGCTTTTTTTCCCCAACCCAAAGCCCCTTTGCCTGTGGAGCAGAGGTTGTAAGTGGGGAACACAGTTCTGCCACCACCAGGCTCTGCTGCAGCTACTGACAGGGAAGAACCAGGGCAACCCCAGCAAAAGACCCTTTGATTCAGAAAAAGAGATGAGAGAGATGGTTTGGTATCAACAATTCCCAAAACATTAAAAGTTCAACAACAGTGCAGTTATGCCATTTAGCAGAAGCAGCTTAAAAATAACACTTGTTATGCTCCTACCTGGTATCCCACCACCAAGAAAACAAAAGCCAAGAGAGGTGCTCATCCAGCTGGGTTGTGGGACCCAGGACTAAGGGGGAACAAAGTTTTAAAGATCTCAGGGACCTCTGCACCATCCCCTGAAGCACCTGGACAGATTCACAAGCTGCTTGATATCTTGACTGAACCACAGAGAGTATGAGGTGACAAACAAGCATGGAAAGAGGCTGCCATTCACTGCCATCCCCAGTGGACAAGTGGAATGGCAAGAAAAAATGGGTTTGATTTTTAAGTTCTTCAAGAGGCTTTAAAAAAATAAAAGAAAAAAAGAAAGAGTGATGGAGGGAGTGGTGAAGCAGCAACAGCAGTGTGTGAAGGTGCGGCAGGGCAGGAGGATGAGTCAGTGTGAGTGGGTTGGGGCGAGGGCCACGAGCAGGACTGGGAGTGGGGATGTGGGCAGGCATGGAGCTCCTGCTTGGGGTCCTTGCAGAACACATAGGCTCCAATTGCCACAGGGAAAAAGCAAAAAACACCCAAGACCTGATTTGACACAGAATGAGAAAGCAGAAAACTGATGGTTAATGGCTCCAGACTCTCCCCTGCATCCTGCACATCTGGCAGCTTCCCAGTCTCTTGATCCTGGTTTTAAGCCTAACATCCTTCTCCCATGAGATGCAAAGCCCTCCTGCCGGGTGCATCAATGCCCCTGCTGGGCACAGCTTTGTGAAGCAACCCTGGCTCCAGGAGAACCTACAAGCAGGAGGGGCTCAAAGAACCCAGCCCTCAGCCCCCTTGAAACAGCTTTCCATATTGAGTGATCATCATAATTAAACCAGAGCCAAGTGTCATGGCAGAGCAGCAGCTAAATTACAGGGCTGGGAGGTGGGGAAAGGCAGGGGTCTGACTGCCTGGCAATCAAAGAGGGCAAAGGAAACCTGAGCTCTGTAATTGCACCCCAGTCTGAGAACAGGCAGGAATAGAAATGTGCCTCCAAAAAGAAATCATGTTGCAATTAAATTTCTCTCCCTTTCTAGTCCATAATTTGATATGTAAGTATTTTAAATTATGATGGGTAATACCTCTGTAGACCAGAGAGCGTGTAAATTAAAAACTACCTAATACGCAAACCTAAGCTATCTCCAGTAACTTATATTCCATGAAAATGATTGCAGACAATGTCCCCGGAAGTGCAGCAAGTGAGGGTGGCTGGAAGTGACAGAGTTTCATCTCACCTTTATACAGTTCCTCACCTCTGTACAGGACACCTGCCACCCAGCCCCAAAGTCTCTCAACTCATTACCAGGTGCCTTTCCTCCCTACTGGCAGGGATAACCAGCAGTGAAGGTGCCACACTGGGCAGCCGTTTCAGTATGACCTCTTGTAGTCACAAAAAGCAAATTGCTGCACCCACGGCCTGGTGCAGTCTTGGAGTAGTTTCTGAGGTTTAGAAACCAGGTGAGATTTGGGCACTGGAGCTGACGGTGGCCGTGCTCAGCTCTGACAACAGAGACAGGGCTGCTCATATGTGTTGGGAAATGCTGCAACTGCGTGGGCAGAGTATGATACAGTGGACACATTTAGAAGCACTTACACTGACTTAAAAAATACATTAATTTTACACATCTACTACTTCAAGAGGTTGGGGTTTTTGGGGGTGGGTTTTTTAATTATTCAAAATAACACCCTTTCTCCCTGCTAAAATTTCTTCTGCATATCAATCAGAGTGAAGTGCAATCCTTTGGACCCTTCTCTGTGCACAACACCTCAAAGAAAAATTATCAATAAATTATAAAGCCTTTTTTCCACAGCCATCTGTGTGAAGAAGGAAATCCCCAGCATACATGTCTCCTGGCAGAGCCACATTATCAAAATACCACTAAAAACACACACACGGTTTCCACCAGAATTTAAGATGTTTTCTGAAGCATACAGGCAATCCTGAACTGGTAGGCCTGGAACTGTGTAGGGCTCCATCTGTAGGACCTGGGAGGACATCTCTTCTGAGAGCTGTGCTTCAGCACACAACATCCTCATGGCACATGAGATTCCTGAGCCAGTTGCACTTGCTGGCAGCAAATCTAATTACAATTCATCATTAAAAGTGGCAGGAAAACACATAGGGAATTATTTATCTCTCATCTTGTAACAGAATGGCAAAGCTGGCCTTGGAGAATGACTTTTAAATTTTTTTCACTCAAAACACATAAAAATTACTAACAGACTAAAGTAAATTAATACTATGAATTAAGACAGCAGTGCTGCATAGAAGTGAAGCTTGAACATCAAAAGCCTAGGTATCAGCCCAGAGCAGGTGCCATTCCACTGGTTATGCAGGTTTGTGACCACAAGATCTGAGTTTCCTTCATCCTTACTGAACGAGGGCTTTATTGATTTATTTCTTTTAATCTGATTTCTCTCATGTCACGCACACTCATCAAATCTGATTGGCAGGGCATGGAATAGCAATACCTAAAAATAGAAGCGAGGAAGAATCTCGCTCCACTTCCACCCTCCTCCCAAAAATCTGCCACACGGGGCTGCAGCGAGGTGGTCCCGTGGGATGGAGTCGGCCAGACAGTGGAATATGGATGCTGTTCCCATTGCAGGGGTGCCGAGGCAAACAGCAAAGGAGCCAAATCCACATCCCTTAGAGGCTCTTGATTGCAAGGGATTTGCATTGACTGCAAAGGCAGCAGTACCGCCCAAGATCTTTCTGGGCTGGGGTCATGTCCCAATGGGATCTAGCACCAGTCCCTAGAAGCAGATAGTGATGGGCAATACAAAAAAAACCCCACCAGCTCAAGCTTTTCTGTGAGCTCTGGGCATGATCCTAGTCCCACAGAAGTGTGTGGGCGTTTTGCAACTATTCCCAGTAAATGTAGATCTGTTCTCCTCTCCTTGTTCCCTTACTGTCTCTGCTTGGCATTCCTTCCTCGCTTCAGTTCTCCTTCCCTCTGCCGGGGTCAGCGCCTGCAGCCCCAGGCACGGATTCAGCACCCATCCTGTGCCATCATGGAGGTGTGCACAGCAGCTGGAAACCGGCCCGTTTCCAACCAGCAACCACTGGAGTTACCTCCCACATCAGCAGGGATAACTGGCTCCAGGAGCACAGCATCCAACAGGGAACACCCGCCAGCCCCCGAGCTGCCAGCAAGGAGCTAGCTGGGAAGCGCCGCGTTTGCAACCTGCGCCTTTAAACTCATTTTACTATTACAGTCATTTCACTAACTACTTAATTGCAGCCATCTCTCTGCGTCTGTCTCGGTCCGACACCCACAGCTGCGGCCGCCCACGCCGCCACCCACGCCGGCCCACGCTCTGACTCATGCTCCGAGCCGAGCTCGAAAAGCCCCGCTCCCCGCCGAACCCTCCCTTCAAATGTGTGCTGCTACTTTGATCTATTTCCATAGATTCCTGTGAGTCATCTGATCCGTCTCTGATCTAAACCCAGTAGACTAGAGCCTACATGTATGGTGTTTTGCATGAATTTGACTTGCACTAGAGGGTTGACCCTGCTGAAATGCACAGGCATGCGAGAGTACAAAATTCCTGGGAACTTCTTCCAGGAGGGAATTGCTTACTTATCCAAAAAGAAGAGCAATTATTTTCATTAAAAAGTCCCATTGTGCTCTAAAAATTATATATATATACATATAGGTAGTGGAGACAGCATTATTCTGGGATATGAGGCCACAGTGATTCTCAGAACCCCTTTCCACCAAATCCCTTCACAGCCTTTTCCCACCTCCACCAGCTTGTTACCCTCTCCTCACTTTGCAGATGGCAGCGTGGTGGTGCCAAACTTCAAAGTGCACGTCGGCAGGAGCGGGAGCCAGCCTGTCACTGGCAGCACCTTAATGAAGGCATGGGGGATGATCCGTCCCGGGCACCTCGAGGCCGTGCAATTTGGCTGCTGTCACTGGGGAAGGCAGTAATGACGCCCAGGCTACCACCAAGGCTTCACGCCTACTATCTGGCAGATTTGTGGTCCCTCGTCATCCCAAACCCTGAGAGCTGTGCCCCAGGGATACCCAAACTCTTCCTGAGTGGGTATTGTCTCCTGGCGATCTATCCAGCATTGTGGGTGGGTCCACAAAAGCCACGGGGAACATTTCTAAGCCTGCCATCTCTTGGAGCTGTTATGTGGTTTGTGGAGGATGCTGTCATGGCTGAGTGTGGATAGTCAGGGATGCTCATTCCCACCTGGAGGCTCTTGGCCAGGCTGTGCCAGCATGCACCTGAGCTACCCCTCTCCTCCCAGAGCCAGCACCGCTGGCTGTGCCTGCACTCGACCTTGCAGATGTACCTTCCTCAAGCCTTGCCGCTGCAGCCACCAGCATTATTCCCATTCCACAGCCTCCCTGTGCACGGCAGGCAGGCAGCATTCCTTCCTGAGTGCTTCACAGGCAAGTAGCAGATGGTGCCTGTCACTAAAAGCAAATAAATGCTTTGGTGCCCTGACTGATCTGCGCAAACACCACCTGAATTATCAAGGACAGGAGGCCCTGTTGGAAATGCCTTTCTTAGTGGATTTGCACTCATTGATAACAAGCTCCAAGCACGTGGAGTTCACACTTTACAGAATGTATATCACTAATGGCTTATTTAGGTTTGCACAGATGCATTTGAAACACAATTAAAATTAAAAAAAAAAAAGAGAGAAGCCAGATGGGTCCCATGAAGCTGTCACAAGGATAATTCCAAGACATGCCTAAAATGATAAATGTTAAGAAAAAAAGAAAAATAGAGATGTAAAACTTAAAGCCTACACCTGAGCTTCCCGAAGTCAGTGGCAAAGCTCCTGTCACCTCCCTGCACGAAGAGAGCTGCAGGCATGCAATTAGAGATGGGAAACCCAGGGCCAAAATGCTTCCCTTTGCTCCCTGGGTACAAAACCAATTAACTCCCTTCTGCACAGCAGATGAGTAACAGAAAGCCGAATCTTCAAAGCTTCCCAGTGGCTGATGTTTGGGCTCACCCTTTTATATTCCCCATCCATCCTCCTAATGGGTCTCAGCACTGCCATCATGCCTGGCACCAGAGGAGAGGGGGAACCTGTGGCCATTCATCTCCCCTTGCAAAACGCAGCCCAGCTGTAAAGGAGGAGCTGGAGTTTTTATTTAAACCAAGTCGATGGAGCTGGGCCCCCCAGGCACAGCTGGTCTCAGCTCTCCCCGGGAGTGCTGTATCTTCCAGCAATTCCTCCTGGTGAGCACTGCAGGGTGTGGCACAGGGAATGCTCTGCCGGCCTGGAGGGGGCTGCTTATTAATTTAAACATCTTGGGAAGTATGAATCTCAATCTGGTAATTTGTCACATGAATAACATCTGCATCAAGACGGTGACCAACCCTTACTGCAAAATGCAGCTCTGCTCCATTCCTGGACACCCCAAAAAGTGCCAAAAATAGCCCAAGTATCTCAGGGAGCACAGCAAGGATCGCCAGCAAGGAGTAACACTCCCTGGGTGTTTTTTTCTGGAAAACCTACAATGATGTAGCACTTCAGCACTGAACAACCCCTTCTCCCTTCTTTTCCCCTGGTTGTTTTTGTTCATTTTCTTTCATTTTGTTTTTGTTTGTTTTCAGGAAAACTGGGGGAGGAAGAAAAAAAAGGGGTAGAAAAAACATTGTATGATTTGATTTGAATTGCACTGCACTTTCCCTGTGCTTTTTTTATGCTCGATGGGAATGATGCATGCAAGTCTGGGAAAACAGCACATTTCACCAGCCTGAAAAATATTGCCTTGGGCTTAACCCAAATTTTCACCAGTTTCACTGGAAGTTGAATAACGTTTTTTGAATAGCCAGAGTGGCAACCTGTGATACCCGGAGTTCCAAGAAAATAGATATTATATGGTAACTGAAGCCTCAACACTCTCAAATATTTTTAGGGTGTTGATGGCCATCAGGAGTACTGAGCATCATGCTCAGAAAGCAGCACTCAGCCCTTGCCAACCCTTGCAGCGCTTCCGAGTGGGAAGCAGCAAGGCAAGCAAGTCACTAGAGGGAGAATTTCTGTCTTCCAGGTCCATAAGGGATATGCAATATATAAGCAGAATCAAAATGAATCACAAAACCACATGGAAACTGCCTGATTTCCCCTATTATTCCTAACACATCAGCTCTAAATGATACACCCCAGAAGAGCTGCAGTTGAAAGATTGTTGTTTATTCAGTTATTTCCATATGCGTCGTATTCATTTAGGATCAAGACAAACACTACTTGCATGCCTGCTCTGCTGGCATTAATCATCTCCTGCATCCTGGGATGCAGGAGGTGGGAGGAACACGACAGCCATGTGTGTGGGCAGGCACAGAGGTGGGTGTTCGCCTGTTGGAGCAGAGGTTTGGAGCAAGCCAGGGTGAACATTGAAATTCACAGCCTTCCCAGGGTCTTGCACAACACTCCACATTTATTTATTAATTTTTTTGGTTTAAATATCTTTTCTTTGCCAATTTCATTTGTGATCACGGGGCATATTGGTGGGGTTTGCCGCTTTGGGATAAGATGGGGCATTTGCTTCCCTTTGGTGGTGGCTCACACCTCTGTGGCCTTTGAACACAGATTTTCAGCCGTGCCTCTCCGCTGCATCTTGGCACTCAGCCGCTCTCCCCACGAGCCCTCCCTCTCCATTCAGAGCTGCTGAAAGCACCTTGGCTGTGTGTGAATGGGGGAACATTTGCTCCCGCTCGCTCCGGCACAGGGAGGGAGCTGTGTGTCAAGGAGTGACGCTGGTACAGCGCGCAGAAGCCCCGCCAATGTCGCCTTTCACAGCGGGGATGCCAAGGCGCGGGCGCTGCTGGCTCCGCTCGCAGCAGGAATCGGATCCATTCGGAGGAGCAAAGCCACACTCGTTGGGAAGCCCCAGGCCGAGAGGGCCACGGCATCGCTCTGTGGAGGGGAGGCAGCCCACAGACACCCGACACAGGGATGGGGGTGGTGGATGTTCCCCCACCACCAGCTCTCTGCACCTCCCCAGCCGCCACCTCTTTAACCAACCCAAACCCTTTTTCAAACATTTATTTAGCTTAAGAAAATGGTCAATTTCACTTGGAATGTGGTCCTAGTCTATTTACTTAAAAATCGATTAATCCTGTACCTAAACAAAGGAAGGCAAAAGAAAGGCACCACCTCTAGTAAACCTGATTAGAGCAAGCCTAATCAAACACTCCCAAGTTAAACACCTCAATCCATCTGTGCACAGCCACACTGAGAGTCAGGCCTGTAGGTTAAACCCCACTGCCAATGTACACCATTTGGGATATTAACAATGTATTTAATATCTGAATGTCCCCTTAATTTACCTTGGAATTACAGAATCAGTTAGGTTGAAAAAGACTTGCAGTAATTGAGTCCAACCATAAACCTAACACTGCCACATCCACCATGAAACCATGACCCTAAGTGCCACATACCTTTTTATTTCCCACCTACTTACAACAGCAAGGAAACCCACAACATCTCCTGTTGATGTGATTCATGAGCCAGCTGTGCCCACAATGAATTAAATGAGTTTTCAGCTTGGACAGGAGAACAATTCCCTTTTTTGGCAGCCCTCTGCTATGAACAGAGACTGAGTTGGCATTACAGGAATGCTGATGTCCTGCTGACCTGAAGATCAGCATTGCACAGACAAATTTCACGCAAACAGCAAAGCAAAAGCCAGTGTCACTCACCTTTACCTTCTGCTACCAACTTCAGTGACCACAAGGTAGGCTTTTTAATCTCACCAAAGCCTGAGGCACTGTGGTAACATCCATCCTCTTACATCTTCCCTTCTCCATCCTTTCCAAGGAAAGTCCTTGGCACAGCAAAATAGAAAACAGGTAAAAATGTAGTATCTGCTTAAATATGCTTTCTACCTTCTTTTTAGAAGAGAAATTTTAGTAAAGACCCTGAGGGCAGAGCCTAAGGAGGGATAGGTTGCATCTCATCCTGCCCAGAGGAAAGGTAGCAGCACAGTCTCCGGGGAACAGGAGTCAGCTGCTGCCCCTCTCCCAGCTGCACCAGGACCACTTTGATTTCAGCTGGGGAGCTAAATGTAAAAAAA
>VXAX01006651.1:1491325-1531210 GCA_013399835.1 Leptocoma aspasia | reverse complement strand
AACAAACAAAAAAAAAAACACCCAACCAAAAAAAACCCACCCAAAAAAAACCAAAACCTAACCAAACCAAAAAGTAAAAAGTCAGTGTATTTTGGTTCCTTTCTAGAGGGTGGTGTGGAAATGGCAAATGGGAATTCAAGGTGATCTGCAGAGCAAAAAGGACCTCATGTCTTTTCTTCCTTCTTTAAAATACACAAAAAAGTAACTTTAAAGGATAATTCTTCTGTCTTCTCTGAAACAATGGAAAGAAAATTACAAACTTGGCATTTTTGCCCTCAACTACAAAGACTGTGAATTTATTTTGGGAGAAAGCAAAATGGCATCTCAGAACCTAACACATTCAAGACACTGAGCGCTCCGAAAATAGAGCAGAGCATCACAAGGCAGACAGCCCTGTCAGCAGGCTCTGTGCAGGGATCGCCTGCCCCTGTCAGAGCAGATTTCATGAGGCTTGATAGCAAAGGCATCTGGTGAGGGCTCTGCTGTCTAATCCTCAAAGCACACCTGATATTGCAGGAAGAAATCTTGGATGTACTCAATAATCACACTGTCAGGCTGGGGCTCTGTTTAGCACCAAGAGCTGTTTCTAGAGAGCTTGAGATGGAGTGAGGGAAGAAGGAAGAAAAAAGGGAATAAAATACAGGATGACACTTACATAGATGTAATGGCTAACAAATGGCTTATTTTCTACCCATAGAAACATTCCTGTTGAAAAATACTGTATTAGTTGTCTCCTGGTATAGCAGGCTCTATAGGACACCTTGGTCTTATACAAAGCACAAGGCAAGCATGGTCCTTACAGTGGAAAATTGGTGGAAAATTTTGTTCCAGCAATACGAGTGGATCATTTCTGGAATTAGTACTCAAATTCATTACAATGGCATATAAGGCTTTAAAACATGCATTGGGTTTTCCTGAGTAAATCAGCATTTGCATGATGAGAGCACAGGGGGAAATCCTCTAGACACCACTGTGAAATTTGTTCATTTGTCATTACTGAGTTTTGATAAATGCTCCTGAATGTGTTTCCTACACTCCTGGAAGTTGCCATCGTTTTACAGGGACTGGGTGTGCCCCAGCCCCAGGAGAGATGTATTGCAGCAGGCAGCCCCAGCAAAGAGCTGTCACTCCTGTGGATAACAGAGCATCCTGCTTCCTCCTCCTCCTCCTCACAGCACAGTCCCTACAACATCACTACACAACATCCCTACACGTGCCAGAAATGCAGAGGCAAGGACTGTTTCCACTGCATCCCAGTATGAGGATGAACCACGGAGCACCCTGACCCTCACGTTTTACTCCCTTTGCACTACTGAAGAAAAGGAGAGCATTTTGGGGATGCAGAGCCCGGCTCTGCCACAGCAGCTGGCTCAGAAACCAGGCAGTTCTTATTGCAGAGACCCCCTGCATTTTCTCTGTTGAAGTAATTTGTGTAGGGATGATGACACTGTCATTAAGGGTAGATGCTAATAGCGATATCTACACAAAGATATTTCAGCTGCTCTGTTCAGGCTGTAGCCCACAAACATCAATAAGCAGGGTGAATAAATCTGCATATGTCCCTATGGGATCCCTCCCCTGACTTGCTTTTCATCCTTAAACCCTGGTGAACTAAAAGCTACAGTCACCTCCACTGCAACCCAGGATTTAGGCTTACGGAAAAACAATAAATATTTACATTCAGAGAAACGGCTTGGGCTGTTATCCAGCATTCCCTGACCCCAGGCACAGCCTCTGCTCCCATCCTCCTCGTGGCGAGGAGCCCAGGGTTCCCCAGCCAGCCATGCCAAACCTGCCAGGCACTGCAAGGGCACCTGGGGCTATCAGTGTTCCTGCTCCACTTTTCACCTGAGCTTCTCTCTTCGGGAACTCTGTAACACCCATGAATTACTACTCTGAGCACTGTGATGGATTGGGATGGGTTTGGGCTTTGGAGGGAGCATGGGGGACAGCAGTTCAGTGGGATCCAGCTTTCTCCATGCCTGGATCTCTTCCCCTCGCTCAGGCGGAAAACAACAGCTGTGACAAGCGGGGGAGCAGCATCGCCCACTCCCTACTCCCACTCACGCCGGGAAGAAAACAGCCTGCTCTCAGTTCCTCCTCACTTCTGTCGGCTTCCAGCAGCGCTGGGCTGCCAGCGAGGCAAGAAGTCGTGTCAGCAGAGCGGGTGCAACTCTAGAGATAGGGGGAGGTCACTGATTAAACATCTCATTGATTCTTTTCCAAGGACGAGAATTACAGAGTGCCTGGAGCGCTTGTAAATTGTCATTGTTACAGGATGAAGTTCACCTACAGTAGCCAGCCATGAGCAGAGACTTTGTCAGAGTCAATGATTAATTATTTATTTCCCTGGATTTCTGCAATACTAAGGCGGCACCCATCCAAAAAGCTCTGGGCTCAGGGCCATGATTTAAATCACACATATCCGAAGTTATCCACCCCCTGTCAGCCTCACCCCCAGCAACACCCAGCTGTGAGCCTTGGGTGGGGGGAAAGAGAAGGAGGGAAAAAAATAAGGAGAAAGGCAAGAAGCAATCCCCTTGGCCAGCCCACCCTCCTCTGGGAAGAGCAGGACCTCCCTCTAATGCTCAGTTACCTATATTCTCTCCATCTGCAAGTCAGGACACAGGGTGTCACCCTGCAGCCTGATGTCAGCTAACAGCACTGCCACAGCCTCACCCTTGCAGCCAGGCCTGGCTAGGGCCTCCTCATATCCCTGCAGGTCACAGGGATGCAGGTGGTGAGGCCAAGAACAAGGATCTCTAAATCCTGGTTTGTGAGCAGTTAAACCAGGATGGGAGACCGTCTGCAAGGGGAGGGAGAGCTTTTTCTCAAGCCAGGAAAGGGAACAGTGCCTCTTAATATAGCAAGGGGAGTAATATAAAAAGAGTCTTCCCTATCTCCCACCTCCCATCCCTCCTACATCCTGACTTATTTTAGTGCCTGGCTACACCCCGGCATGCAGAAAACCATTAGGGTTGCCAAACGCCTGTTTCAGGAGATAATTTACATACACAAAAAAATTTAGTTTTTGTTTGCTGCTCCTCACTGGAGCACCTGTGGCTAAGGCTGGCCAGCAACCCTGCCGACAGCTCCTGAAGTTCCAGCAAACTTCACCTGCTGGCTGGGAGCAGACTGGGCCCCAAATCCCAGGAAGCTTCTCTGGTCCTGGCCGTGCCTCCAGGTGTGCTGGTGGCCAGGCTGCAGGGACATGGGGAGGGCTGTATCGCGTCCCTGCCTGCCCTGGCACCTGCCAGGGGACGAGGGGGGATGTTCAATGGGTCACGGCCACACGACACCACGGCTGGCAGCAACGCAGAATCTTTGATTTTGGAGTGAGGACAGCGAGACCCCAGCTGTGGTGGGCTGAGGAAACCTCCCCTCCCGCACCAGCTCTGTGTGTCCCAAAGAGACATTAGTCAGAGCCACAAGGTGAGGTCACAAAGTCACATAGTGAGACCACAAGGCTTGTTTACATGCAGCTTCGGAAAAAGCCTGAGCAACTAAGTCTTTTTGAAAGAAATCCTGCAGATTCCCCACTTTTCAGTGGTGGCCAGCATCCCCCTCCTAGTACCAGCAGAGCAAAGCTCTTGACCTGTCCCCTGGTACAGGGCACATCTGCCAGAGCATCTCTGCATCCCAAGAGGCTGTGCACTGAGGACCCCAAGCTAATAACAGCTGTTCCTTAATTTTTGGTCAAACTAAGTATTTTCTGTCACAAAGGCACTCGCAACAGAATTCGGTTGTTGGTGAAACATGCGTACTGATGAAAGCTGCCACTTTATAAATGAAGGCTCCTCCATTAAAAAAAATCTTATTTTATGGAGTTTCAGTCTAATAATATTATTTTTACCTATTAAATTACATGTCAGAAATAGTTACTCTATCATGTCATATTATGACAGGAATAATAATTGAAATATTCTCCTTTTACTTGCCATTACAATCACAAAGAGCAGCTGTTATCTGGTGCTGTTCAAGACATCTTTTCTTTGTTCTAGATCAAAGTGGCTCCTGTTTGTGCCCCAGTGAAGTCGTCAAACCATTTCGTTACAACATGAACATGAGCCACTTTGATCTAAAACAAAGGCAAGGGAGATTAATCAGTATCTAGCCAAACCACTCTTAATTAAAAAATTAAAAATAAAAATAGCTGAAGCTCTTACATCATACTATGATGTGTAGGTAATTGTAAGGCATGTAATGCACTGCCTTTACAGGGATGACACGAGAAGCTGGAACAGCAAAACATCCACACACACTAACCAGATTTTCCTCAAGCATTCTAAAATTTAAAAAGAAAATTTAAAATGAAATTATTTAAAAAATAATAATTAGTAAAATATTTCCCCAAAATTCCTATTTACGAAAAACTGAAAATATTTGGGTTTGCTCTAATTCAGCAGCTACAGATTATTTTCCTTTGTGACATTTTATAAGAATCCTGAAATCCAATCCTGAACTTCATCTATCACACATTGGGTTTATAAAACATCATCTTCAAATAATGTCTGCTGAAGCCTGATTTGGTTAGTGGTGTATTATCACAGAAGTTTGCTGAATTCTTTCTGAACCAGGTGATCTCCAAGGACAAAAAAATTATCAGATTTAGTGAATCCAGAATATTTCAAAGGCATGTTTCTGTCTCATCAAGAAGGTCCTAAATAAATAATCTAAGATTTTTCTTCAAATTTACAATACATCTTTAAATTAAAATAGCAAAACAAATTATCAAAATACTTTAATAAAAATATTTGTGCATTAATTGTATAAGGTTTTTAAAAGGTCAAAAGACATTCCTGAATCCTCAATTTCTAAATCAAACAACTGCAGATTTAGGGATGAAGTAATACTCCCTTGTTTTTCTCATCAGCTGTACTGGCCACCTCTTTTGCTGAGTAGGGAGGGAAAAGGCCCAGCAATTCCACTGTGCAGAAGCCTTGCTGGAGGCTGCAGTGGCAGCAGCGGAGGTCTGAAGGACCAGGGGTTTGTGTTCTCCTCTGGTGGTCCTTAATAAACTCTGTCTCCTGCCCCTCTACTGCAGAGAATCTCTGCTTTCCCTTTGATTTGCTGTCCCTCAGCCTTGATCATTGCTTTTATTTATGCAAACCCAAAGCCACATATTTTAAAGGACTGTCTCAGCACTCCAGCAGATGCAAAGCACGACAGCTGGATATTAATGCAGCTTGGCATCACAACCATTTGAGGCCTTTTTTTTTTTCCTTAATTAATGCTCTACCATATTACAACAAGGAAAGAGTTTCTCTTCTTTTATTACCACCCTATCCCTGAGCCAAGTATTAAATAAGACATAATTTAATTAGTTCTTATATTTTCTCCCCTTGCAAGATTATTCAGTAACACAAGGTTCCTACCCAGCTCCCTTTCTTGCAGGCAGATAGAAATCCTGCTGATGGTGGTGGGAACACTTCAGACACCTCATTTACATGCAAGATGGATTACTGGGTTATGAAAAGTAGAGATATTTTCAACCAGTCCTGTGGTTCACCTTTTGCTTTGCCACACATTCCCAAGCTGCTCTGCTCTCCCTGCCCTTCTGCAGTGTGTGGGGATGCCACCAGCTTCAGACCTCACTCCCAGCACCACCAGGCTTGTCCCACCCTTTGGGTTGCTCCAGAAAAATATAAGCTGTGAACTGTAGGTTCGAGGGTTATATCCTGGCATCCCCTTATCCTGCTGGCATTGCTTCTTCCCCTCACTCCCAGCTTTTCTCTGCAGACTACGTAAGCCAGTTTTCCTCACTCTGGTGTTTTGAAGGGAGGAAATGCTTCTGGTCTCCACTCCTAAGCACACTCCTATTTGGAATGGACCTCTGGTGCTCTCAGACTCCCTGGACATTTGTATCCAGAAGACATCCTGCTAGCTCCTTCACGAGTCTGCCCACCAAAAGCCTGGCTGGAGACCAGGACTGCAGCATCTACTGCGTTCCCATACTCCACCACTAAAATACCCAATTAACTGGGTTGCTGCCCCAACAGATCCACTCTCATTCCATCAGGGGGAGGCTTCTGCTGGGATTTGAAGTCACAGAATCACTGCTGTGTGTGCCTAAGGTAGAACCCGACCAAGGGGGACCTTGAGGGATGGGACTGCTGGAACAGAGCTCTCCAAGGGGCACAAGCTTCATCAGCTTGGGTTGGAGCAAGCCTGAGTCTCATCCCAAATCTCATTCCAAGTGGGAACAGCAGTGAAACAGGGCTGTGCCTCCAAGTGAGCCTCACACTGTCCCTGGCACTCGCTTTGGGCAGTGAGCCATAACAGCAGCTGCTGAGGATGCTGCTGAAGGGTTTAACACCACTGGCATCTGGGCACTGCTGACCATGGCTCACCACCTTGATCCAGCCCTTGGGTGACCAGGAGCAGCAACATGTGCCTGGCAGCCCAGAGTAGATCTGGCTTTAGAAATCCTGGAGATGTTTTGACTTAGGAGTGGGCATCTCATCCTTTTGAGACACAATAAATAACCAACATGTTGTGATTAGTCACTTTATCAATTGACATTGACAACCACAGCTTGGCTGGAGCACAGAAAGCAAAGCCCTTTCAAGGGGCCCTTGGGAAGGGGATGCACAATGTCATGTCACATAGGTCATCTTTAAGGAAGAAAAAGCCTGTCCCAGGCTTATTAGCTAGGCAGTGCCTGCCCATGAAGCACACCCTTCCAGCCAAAAATGGGGAACATCACCTTGAAGCAAGAAATTACTACAAAACCCAGACCCTCAGGACAAACACAGCCAAGAGAATGAGCAGGACCCACCTCTGAGAGTTTCATTCAGTGCAGAGCAGAAAACCCATGGGCTGAGTCAGGCTGCTCGGCTGTGAGTCACATCCATCAATTTCCCAGCACGCCTGCCAGCAGGCTTGCCCGAGCAGGGGCTACAGCCTGCCTGCTGCTGGCTCTGCCCTCAGCACCCACCTCAACTCTGCCTCTGAGCACTCTGCCTGTGGGACACTGGGAGTGACACTCCCAGAGAAGAGCAAGGAGAATCCTGGCCATGAGCAGTGTCAGGAGGAGACATCAAACGGCAGCAGCACTACAAGAGGAAGGGAGATTGATGGGAAGGGTGAAGAGGCAGAAGAAGCCTGGGCAGGAGTGGGTGTCTGGTCCAGGTACTGGTGACAGCACACCAGGAGGCTTTGGAGTCTGAGAAAAGCACTCTGCAAAAGGAAAAACACATTCGAGCAGCGAGGTGAAAGGTCTGGAAAAAGCGGCGAGCAAGAGAGAAGGAGTAGGAGGAAACGTGGGCGCAGAAGTAGGTGGTGCCACATAGCAAGTTTCTGATGTAGCCAGGAAAGGCATCCAGAGCTCCCAATTTCCAGGCCCACACCTCCACCAGGAGACCATCTGTGCTCTCCCAGGGGGAAGGAGCCCCCGGGTCAGGCAAGAGCGTTTTCCTCATTCTGCAAAAAATAGCAGGCGGTGCTGAGGCGCGGAACAGCGCCGCTTCCCAGGGTTCCTGCGCTGGCAGTGACGCTCCGAGCTGGGTCTGTGCCTGCAGTGCCCACTCTCTGGGAGAACTGCATCACTGCTCTGGGACCTGCCATACTCACCTGCCTCCTAGAATGGTGTCCCAGCTGATGTTTTAAAAGCATCAGATGATAGCTTGGAATTTTTTTTCTCCCAGTGCACAGCGATAGGTAATCCAATTCCTCCCTTTGGAACACTTTAACGAGGATTTTAGGTTGGACTTTTTTTCTGATTAAAGGTTGTTTTTTCAGGAAGACAGTAGTTCCCCCAGATTCTGTTGAATGCAGACTAGAGCAAAGCAACCAAACAGTACAGTGGTGGGTCTCTTCTTTCAGTTTTTTCTTTTTCCATCCAGCCTTAATTAAAAGGAAGATTCTAACAATTCTGAGTAGGGTTTCTTTTTCCTGGTATCCTTTGTGTTTGTGAGAGCAGGCAGAACAGTCACCTGTCTCCCCAAGTCCTGGTGCTGAGGCACCATGGGGAGGACTCACAGGCAGTGTCAGGAATGCCTTCAGTGCAGTGCTCAGCTGCAGTGAGGGTACATCCCCATAACACTGGCCTCATCCCCTGCAGGGCTCCATCCAGCATGGCCTTGAACACTTCCAGGGATGGGACACTCACAGCTTCTCTGGGCAGCCTGTGCCAGGCCCTCATCACCCTCACAGGGAGGAATTCCTGCCTAATAACTAATATAAACCTGCCCTCTGTCAGTTTGAAGCCATTATCCTTTGTCCTGTCACTACATGCCCTTGCCAACAGTCCCTCTTTAGCTATCTTGTAGGCCCTCCTTAGGTATTGAAAGCTCAAAGCTTCCTCTTTTCCAGGCTGAACTAGCTCAGCCCATCTTCATTGGAGAGGTGGTCCAGCCCTTTGACCACATTTGTGGCTCTCCTCTGGACTCATTCGTCAGGTGCATGTCCTGGGGTTTAGGTGTCCGAGATCAGGAGACTGAAGTAAGGTGCAACGGTTCTGAAAGCCAAGATGTAGCTCATCCACAAAAAACAGGGCACCTCTGGCAGGCACCTCAGTTGTACCTCATGGAGCTGGTAGCAGCATGGGTCAGCAGCAGGTGACACATCCAGCCCCTTCCCCAGCATGGCTGCAGAACTGCCCAGAACTTCTAACAATGCATACATCAAAGTGCTTTGCAAATACCACAGCCCCTGAGGAGCAAAACATGTCCCATTAATTTAACAAAGAGGATGTCAAGCGGGGAGAGTGATGGCTGTGCCAGCCTCACTGCCAGACAGGGACAGGACACAAGGAAACCAGGCAGTGTCCGTCCCTCAGTGTCCCCTGCCAACAGCACATACCTCCTGGGTTCACAGGGTGCCAGAAGCTCCAGCACAGCCACAGCAAGCAGCAAACCAAATCAGCCTCTTGCCATCCCATGGGAATGCAAACTGCTGACACGTTGGAGAGGCCCTGTCGATGTGAGCTGTGCATTTACATGTCTCTGCTCTCTCCCTGTGAAATGCAGAGGCCAGTCCTGCTGTGTTGCCTGTAATAAATATTTAATGCCAAGCATTCAGGATCCCTTGTTTGCCCTGTAGAAAGTTTCTCCACATGCATCAGACTCGGAGAACAAAGCCTGGACTGTTTAGCCGCAGGATTTAACCACCTGTTGTAATACCTTGTTGATCTAATCTTTTGTTTTAATTAAAAGCCTTTCAGTTGGGTTTGCAGGTTTTTTTCCTCCCCGCACCCAATGCCAGCTTGCCACCTGCTTCACCAGCTCTGTCTCGTGGAGTTCACATCACTCCACTTCATTGCCTCCAAAGGCATGGAAATGGATAGAAAACCAACAAATCCATCTCAGCAAGTATCCAGTCTGAGACCCGGCACTGTCTGGCCACTGCTGGGCACAGCAAAGGGTGAAATGAAACAGCTGCCACGACTGGGGAGCCAACAAAACAATTTGCAGAGTGCCTGCTGCTCTCCAGGCCAGCTCATCTGTATTTGAGGGAAGAAACCTTTGGCTAGAGAGATGAGACCCCAGTCCACCGACCCCCAGTGGATTGTTTTGGACACCGAGAGAAAGATGTTTGCGTGAGGTTGAGACGTAAACTTGGTTTCAGGCACTGACCTGAATTCTCCTGTATCTCATAATTAAAACATACACAGCTACATCAGGGATCTCCTGCAGCGGATGCATACTTTAAGATGGCCACTTTGAATATAATTTTGACTTTTTTCCTCCACAGATTTAAATAAAACCCAGACTCCACCAGCCAGCAGAATTAGTTTTAGCCTTTTGAGTAGGTCATTGCAGAAGAGGAGAATCAGCAAATCAAAAACCAGTATTTCAGAAAATACCCCCCATTCCCACTGCAGCCATGCACCAATGCTGCCTTCCCCAGCCACTCACAGCAGCTCCTTGGTAAGATACACTCCATTCTCCTTCCCATTCGCAATTCTTTGTTCCTACCAAGCTTCAGAAGCTTTTCCTATCCTTCTGAGGAGCACAGTGACAAGCCCTTCAAAATTGGCCACACGCCTAACCCACCAAAATAATTTGAAAACTCTGTATTCACACTGTTTCTGGCACTTCACCTGCCAGTGCTACCAATACAGCAGGGAATCCAGCATGGCCCCAGCCAGCCCTGTGGAGCCACCTTCAGCTACCACAGCCACCACCACCTGTGAGAATGAAACATTACCCAAGAAGAGAGCAAGCAAGGCTTTGGGAATATCGAGTGGCTGCGTTTTTCCTTGCCTTTCCCCTGCTTTGGCAAAGAGGCATGTTAAAAGCTAAGACACCTTTGGTGCCATCACCACCCACAGCATCCAACACTCTCCTCTGCTTCCCTGGAGGTGGCTACTACTGGGAACCAGTGGGTCTGGCAAGTGGGAAAACAGGACACAGTGGAGATGGCTGCTCCAAGCCTGGCACACCGTGGCGCCAAGACCTGTCAGGATGTGTCACAACATGCAGCGTGTCGTGCCTCACCGCTCTGTCGAGCAACAAGCCGGAAAAAAAAGGGAACAAAAAAAAAAAAAAAAAGGATTCGGATCTAATACATGAGTGGGCCGGTATGTGCAAGAGAGATGAATATGAAGTAAAACATGCTGGATGCTACAGTAATAACCAGGCGCACACGGAGAGGCTGGAAGTGAGCCAGGGAGGGGAGATACGAGAGGGATGCTCTGAGCTCAGTCTGTGCGTGGCGGAGAAGCTGCAGCTCCTGAATGAGCTCGAGGCGGATCCCGAGGCTGCCGCGTGGGCGTCAGGCTGACACCGCTCCACCAAAACCAGTGGGAGCCCACGTCACCCCCAGGCTGGGCCTGTGCCCCCTGCCAGGCTCAGCAGTTGGTTCACCAGACACTCAGTGTGTGGGGGAAAAGCTGGATATTGTCCTTTAAAAATAAGGCGGTTCTTATACACATGTCAAGTCCAGGGAACTGTGGTGCCAAGCACAGAGATGGGTGACCTCAACAGGTCCCTGAGAAACACGAGAATGCATCCCCCAATATTTCTGTATTAAGGGTGGGACCAGCTCACACTTCTTTATATGGCAATGCTGAACCTAAGGGCCCGTCTGGTAGCAGCTTCGTGTCCATGCAAATCCCATTTTGGTGACCAGTGGGAGGAGAATGGAGGTCGCAGGCAGGCACCCACTGCCAAGCAGCATCCCTGCCTCCATTCCCTGCCTGCCGGAGGAGGAGGAGGGAGGAAGGGCTGCCTTCCCCAGGTCCCGTGGGCGTTCACATGGCCCCTTGGCAGCAGCCAAACACACATTTACGAAGAGCAAACTTCTAACGGCGTGGGGATGAGTCATTACGGGGTTTCAAAATGCGTAAATATGGTCACATCCTAATTCAGTGTGTCACAACGAGCTACCCTGCGTCTGTGGGTTACTCGGCTCCACAGAAACCTCGGAAATTCCTGCCCAACCTTGTGATGCAAAAATTAATCTATATTCGTGTCACTGCATGCAGAGAGTTAATGTGTTTTTTAGGGTTTTTTTTTTTAATTTTGGCACTGGATTTCAATGGAGGCTTATGTGCAGTGTTACAACCCAGTACTGCTATGTTTTGCACCACAAATTTACAACCGAGTAATAAGTAAACACAAGATTTTTTGGCTTGGATTTTCCAAGGTGATTAAATAATTTTCTAAAAAGCTTTGAGAATGAAGCTGTCTGAAATCCCCAAGGTAACAGGAAATTGCATCCCCATACATTCCATAGACATAGGAGGAATTCAAATTTACTGAGGAGTAATATAAAATATTTAAGAAAGCAAATAGAATTGAATAAAACCTCTTGCGATGTAAATTAAATCTGCCCAAACCAGCAGTGATTACCTTTGCTGCCATGGCTCCTCCAGAGATTCTACGTGCCCCAGGCTCCACATGGCCCCGTCACAGACAGTGTGCACCTCAAACAAATACGATTTGAAGACCTCCAAATATTTTTTTAAATGGTCAAAAGCAGTATTTGTTGTGCACTTACCCAAAGAACAGGAAGACAGGAGCATCAGGAATCAGGCTGAGTGGTGGTTTTGGAGTCAGCAGGTGTCTAGAGCACCATCTGATGACCCAAAGATTTGGCAGTAGCCTACATTAGGGCTTCCCAAGCTTTCCCACAGTGGGAACCACCTCCACCATCCCCCTCAGCCCTGAAGCACTGCCAGCTCACCCAGGCACGGCCAGTGAGCCGGAGCCCTGTCCTCGGGAGAGAACCACAGCCCAAAACCACGCGTGAAGGGGCCTCGCCCTGGCCCAGGGCTGCAGGTGCAGGTGATGGGCAGGGAAAGCAGCCCCACCTGGGCCTTCCCTGAGCGGCCAGCCTTCATCCCGGCACAGCCAGGCAGGGGGAGCCGAGAGCCACGGGGGAAGGGCTCTGGAAAACCATCCCTCCTGAGCAGCTCAAGGAAATTCATATTTCATGTTCTGCTCCTTCTCTGCCCACGGAGTTCTTTCTCGTGGTGGTGCGTAGGTGTATGTGAGGGATTTATCCTTTCCCCACTGAATCACTGCAGCACAACATCTTTTCAACCCTTCTGTACAGCACAAAAGAGCCTCACGGCGTTTCTCCTCATTTTCCTGCTTAAGGAGACAGCCAGCAAGCCCCACAGTGTGACCCAGTTGCACCCCAGCTCAAGGCTGGGAGCAGCACGAGCCCTGCTAGCTCTGGTTGGTGGCATGTCTGGGGGGGCAGACACCCCTCCTGCCAGCTGGCACCCCAAAAACACATCCTGATGCCAACATGAAGGTATCTGGAATGATGCTGCTTGTTCACCTGGAAAATAGCTCCACACTCAAGGGAAGGAGCAGAGCAGGGTGCAGTGAGCATGCTGTGCTCTCCTCATGGCCTCGGGTGCCCAGATCCAAGCCAGAGAGTTACCAAATCCCAAGTGCCACAGGAACAAGCCTTTGTGCTTTAACTAGGGGCTGCTGACATGCTTCCATAAGGTCTCCTACTGGTGTGCATGACTTCTCTGTGTTTTGAAAGGAAAATGGGGAGGAAATGAGTTCTGCAGCTGTTACCACGGGCAAAATCGTTGCCGCTCAGCTACAGACAAAGGCCCTCCTGGCTGACCCTCATATCAACTGCTTACTTAGAAAAAGACACAGGAGCTTTGGCAGGCAGCCAGCAATAAAACCTAAATTTTGGCTGTATGAGAAACTTCCTGAAGCTTCAAGTGAACATTAATGACCCTTGTGTAAGTTGTCCCAACCAAGTTGTTTCCAACCAAGGATGTCACAGGTTGATGAGACAGTGACTCGGGCAGGCCTAAAGCAAACCTGTGGGCTCCAGCACCACCGTGTTCTTCCTGAACTTCAGGCAGCCACTGCTCAGCCCACAGCAAGTTACAAAAGATAGACATGTAAAGGTTTTCCAGTTATACTTGTGTGCAGCCTGACAGACCAATAACATGGCTCTTCTACCCCGTCCTTGTACCTTCAACACCAAGTGTGTGTGGCTGCTCCCTTCTCCTCTTTCCCACAACAGGGCAAGATTGCACTCAAGCGCAAGGTAAAAGCCAGCAAACACTAAGCCACTGGTCCAGAATTCCCATGTTTACTCTCCTCTGGACCAGGAGAAGGCAAGGGGATTGCACCTACTCTGACCCCATCTCTGCTTCAAACCACTCCTGACTTCCATGCCAACTCAGCAATCTGGATGTTTTGAAGGTTTATGGAGGGGTTCTCCCCCCTGACTTCTCTTTGAAGTTTTTGCTCCCTTGTCTGCTCTTCCCTTTTTATACCTCATCTCCCATCCAGTTTCTGCACCCTAACAACCTCCCAGCAGAGATGTGGGCTGGGCTTAGAAAGCAAGTTGGAACAGGGTGGATCTCCAAGGCTCCCCCATTCCCAAAGAGCACTCACACATGCCGGGCATTTCATCCTAGCAGCTCTGTGCTGTTTGCAACCCTGTGTAAATTTGAGCACATGCAAAAGCAGGAGTGCAGGAGGTGGAAAGGGAGCTCAGCACCTCAGTGCTGCAGACCCTGCCCGGGTTTTAGTTCCTCCTCCTGCCTGAGCCCTGCAGGCTGTGCACATAATGAGGCCACCCTTAAATGAGGATTTAACCACAAGAGCAGGAAAAGGCTTCCTCCACTGAGAGCCGCAGTTTGAGGTATTCCCTTTCCTCCCCTATCCCCCCCCAAAAATTAACATCTTCTTTTAGAAAACACAATTAAAAAAAAAAAAAAGGCAAACCAAAAAGGACAAACCCTGGGGAAACTAAAGAGTTCTCACGGTGAATTTTATTTTGTAAGCAACAATATAAACATGTGAATAAAACAGGCATCATTTGCAGGGCTGGCCTTTGATCCAGAGTACCCTGGATCTAGCAACCCTTCCCGAGCAGACGAGGGCAAGCCTTTACCTGTGACTCCAGAGGCTGGCCAGGATGCAGTCCACCAAGACCTTTGTCATGGAAAGACCAGTGCTTGAGTATTTGCAATTACCAAGCGTATGTGCAATCTTGGAATGTACCTCCCACCTCCCCCACCCCAGGATAAAAAAAAAAATAAAAATCATACAGCTGCAAACCAGTAAAAAAAATTGCTTCCAGCTTATTGAGACTGAAATGGCCTGTTGGACTATAAACTGAAATATCATTCTGGAGATAACCAACTGGTCGTGACACAAAGTACTGTATTTACAACTCAAAAATATAACTGTTATAGACTTTAATTTATAGCAAATTTAATACATTAGTGTTTACAAAATAAATTCTGGACTCAACTGAAACAGCGTGCTGCTTAGCAAGTTCTTTTTCCTTCCTCTCACTTTAACTGAAGAGACCAGCAAGCTTAAGAGCTTCTTCTGTGACCCACACACAACTTTTGATGGCGTCAGATGTTGGAGAAAACCAAATGTTTCCTGCATCTCTAAAGGTTTGCTGCTTGGTACCTTCTATTGCTCAAGCTGTACAGTTCAAACCTTAAGCTGTCCTTTAACAAGTTCCATACACGTCTCAGGAAAGCTACTCAGGTACTAACCAGGGCACTGGTTAATGTTACAAACTGAAGAAACATCTGTGCTACTAACTCACACAACAGGAAAGAGGAAATATAACTACACATTCAATCTCTTATGCCTAAACAGCAAAGCTGTGAACTCCATTGCTTAAAGTAAGATACTTCAGTAAGTGAAACAGTACCATACAGTTCAAGAAACTTTTTTTTAAAAAAACAAACATTTTAATAGTATAAAAAGTTGTTTTACTGGTGTTTCTACTATAAAGCTTTGTTCCACAAATCAAGTGATAAAATAATTAGATATGTTTACAGTGATAAGAGACTGCAGTGTAGACATTTCAGCTCACATTTTGCTGAGCATTTCAGTACAACAGAGACTGACTGATTCGTTAATACACACCTAGGACACAGAGCAAACTGCAGACATGAAGTGCACACCTGAATAGGGAAGTTTACCCTCTGACATGGTAACTCACTGTCTTCAGCTCTCCCTTTCCCCTCCAGAACACGTCATAAGCAAAAACTGTGCTCAGAAATGGAGGCATATAACTGTCCTGACTGCACAGCAGCAGAGAGGAAAGATGGATGCACACAAACACACCACAGTAAACTCCAAAGTTATATGCCCACTACTCCTCCTTAGATAAAATGACATCTTCAAAAGTGAACATGTACAAAAAATAAAAACTGTCAAATAAATAAAGAATACAGATGTTAATTAATCACATACATAAAGAAACGTATTGGCATACTGTATGCAGTATACAGTATATTCATAGAATCATGTGGGCTAGACAGCACTTAGTAAGGAGTTACGTGCTGAAGACAACTCCTTTCTCTCCTCCAAAAAATCTTATGGTTTCTGGATATCAAGTGCAACCTTTTACACCGATGCATAAATCCTGCACCATATCTCATCTTTGCCACACTTGGGATGCCTTTTTTGTTTTAAAGATCCACAGAGAAGTCCAAGAAGTTATAATAGTCTGAATGACAATTTTTGCAGCCCTGTCCATACTACTTGGTCTCTTGAGTTTCTTACCAAATGAAATTTAGTAATTGTATGGTACATCAATCCCCAGTTTTTCCCGAGGAAATGGGAGCCAATCATATGGACTCTTCCACCCTCTAACTGGCATTTCCCACACTCCTGAGCTGTATGTAGGTATTATGCTGTAAGTGTGTTACACAAAGGCTGCTGGAACCATTGGAAGTGATGTAGCGATAAGTTAAGTGTCAAGTACATCTGCTATGATACAGAATCAGGGTCTAGGTCTATCAGATGCTATATCCACATAACATTTTAAACCATGAAAATATTGGATGCATTTTCCTTTTTCTACAAATATTGTTGCAAACTTGCTGTTAATTGTGTCACGAGGTTTGCATTCCTAATTCTCCAATGATTTTTAATTCAAATGTTTAACAACCATATCTACGCTAGGTACACTGAAAGTAGACATTGAAATTTCAAGTAAAATGAACTGTAGCCACATCTACTGGACTCAATACACGTCCTGACATCTAGATTTACTTTGATAAGTTATACAAATACATAATACATTCTTAAATAATGAAGACCCACAATATTAATTTGTGAATCTTCCCACGTTATAAAACCACTTTTACAGGAATGTTTATCCACCTGTATTACTGTTTTAGTTGCAGTGTCTCTCACTTTCCTGTTTCCACGGATTACTGTACCAGTTCTTAGGCTTTGGCTATTGAAATCTCTTATTTGAATGAGGCAACACTGGTTATTAAGGCTGTTTTTTTTCTCTTGTGAAGTTTCATTCTTTACTATGACACTGTTTTCCAGAGCAGAATGACTATCTTGAGTCTTCAGGTTCTGTTTTTATGACCTTCCTTTCAATGTTGTTAAAAGCTGAATGAGGAAAATCCTTTAATATACCAAGGCCTTCTGCATTGAGAAAAGAAAGAAAGAAAGGTGTTAAAACACTGCTTGGAAACAAATATATTTTGTTCTTAAGTCAACAAACAGGTCCAAGAACCATATGAATACCAACAGTTGAAGTACTAAATTCTGCCTCCTCCTCCTGGGCTTTAACCCAGCTGGGTTAGAACCACCTCAGTTACACTGCAGTGATGACAGAGGAAGCATCACAGATGCACTTCAACCCCCTCTGGCAGCAGGGGCTAATGGAGATGCACTCTTCTCTTGCATTTTGAGAGGGAATGGATAAAATCCCCCACTAGAGATTTCACTAAGTGAATTAGCACTGGGATTGGGACAATCTGCAAAAGAGGTGAGCCAAGATTGCACTATCTCAAAGTGAAAAAGACAAGATTCTGCCTGGTCTTCAAAACAACTACTTTTGCATCCTGTCTTTCAAATAACCTCTTTCCCACTGCATCTTTCAAACTCAAGTGGTATTTTATTATTGCTCCTAAAGTTGCAAGAGTCTCAAGAACTCCTGGCTTTATCTCAGTGCACTGAGTATTAAACTGAAACCATGCACAGAGATTTCACAAAGGTTTCTTGCTCTCTTCTATCAAACTTAAGAGTAGGTTTCTCCCAATGCCAGAGGTAAATGACAAGACTGGCAGTGAGCAAAGGTCAGTGAATGAGACACCCAGGTGGAAAAGACTCACTGCATGACATGCAGTTCACAGCAGAGAAATAGTGCTAGCTCTTTATAAATCAGAATAAAGACATCGTTTTTATAAAAAGCCTGATTCTATTATACAGAATGAAGCCATGTCATAATCATGTCGCTGTCACTGTGATGCAGTTTACATATTTAACAGCAGTAATTAGGGTCAATACCAAGGACAAACACATGCCAGAACTTGGTTATCTGATTCCAGTTACTGCACCCCCTAAACTTTTCCCAAATAATACTCAATCTGACTCTAGGTTAGCAAGTAACACTCCTCTTGGAGTTGTCTCCAAAGCCTTGATGGCATGGTTACACACAATGCCTGCCTTCCTGGCTGCTCCACTCAGAGACACCACAGAAAATAAGAAATGGTGGGTAATTTCTCAGGGGCAGCACTAACCAGAGGACTGGGACTTTGCCTCACCACTGGGGTAAAGCCGGATCAAATCACTGCACAGAGATTTCCCAACGTGCTGCTCTCCATCAAGTGAAATGTGCTGCATCTGTCTGCTTGGCAGGTTGGACATCCGGAGGTTCAGTGGTCTTTCACCTGCAAGTTGTTCACAGTGAAACATTGATGCATTAAAAGAAAAGCAGTATTAAAAAACAGGTAGAGACTTCAACACATGCTAATTCTATCAGCAAAAGTGCATCCTAGATTCCAGCTGCTCAGGGAAGTTTTCTAGCAAAACAAGGCTTATGTACATATACTGCTTTGCAGACTACTTCACAGGCACTAGGAAGGGACACTTAGCCAGACAAAAAAAATTAAATTTTTTTTTTTTTTAAAAACCCTTTATTCTGCTCAAAAATCCTCTTGAGAGACAAAAATTTTCCTCTCCCGCTGCAATCCCTCTGAGATCCTAGAAATTTCCAGTTCCTCTGCATAATGGCTAAATGGCATAAAGAAGCTTGCTGGGCCAAGGAAAGCTGGATCCACACACCTGTTCTTCATGACTACTTCTATACCTCATTGCTTGACCAATTCACAGAAATGAAAATCTGTTTTTTAACACACTTGTACTGATTCCCTTAGTTATCCCTCTACTGCTTCTTTTCAACCCCCTTAAAAAACTAGCACTTAAAAAACAGACACAAGAACTTCTGGTTGTATTTCTTGGTTGTATTTCTGGTTGTATTTCTTGTTTCTAACATTTTGTCTCATTTCACAACAATAAAAAAAGTGATCTAAACAGAAATGCTCAAACAAAACAAACACTCCTAAAATTAATTCAAGACAAGGATTAGCCAGTTGGTAAATCAAAGTGAACCACAGGACTGTAAGCTTTTTGAAGAATAACAAGCCACTAAGAACATCATTAAAACATGCTTAGTGCTAAGCAATTTACATAGCCAGCTCCTCAGGTTTTGCTCCTAGACTGCACACACAGGTAAACAAAAAGGGGTACCAACTGTATTGCCTGCTTTATTTTCCATTTCCATAAAACAAGAACACAAATGAAATGCAACACTCTGCTCTGTTTTCAAAACTGAGGATAAAGTTAGAGCAAAGTCCTGCTCTCAATAACAGCAGTGCACCCAACCTCCTGCCTTCCCCACGTTATCCCTGGGGAAAGCAGTTTGCCCAGATGCACAGCAGCAACAGAACAGAACCTGAGTGTGCATCTGATTGCATTATTTACACCATAAGCACTTCAGGGCAGAGAGAGATCCTGTCCATTCAGTGCTCAGGGCTCTGTACGAGATAAACACCACCACTGACAGAGGTTGCATAACATCAAATGTCTTTGCTGGCAGCACTGCTGTGCCTGGGAGCTACCATACCTTGTCCATCAGCATTATCTAATGACATGCCATTGGGGCTGTGCTCTTCTGAGTTCTGCCTGTAACACCCTGTGGAAAGACGTCTCTCTAACGCTGCCTGGTTGCAAAGAAACTCCATCTGTTTTGCCATCACCTTTTCCGACTGCAATTAAAACAAAAAGAGATTTCTCTCTATATACATACATAGAGCAAGTCAAAACACAGGGGGAAAAACAGGATCAGATGAAAAGACTAACAGCCTAGATAGTGGTTTTTGTTGACTCACATGTACAGATGTGTGTTTTACGGTTTCTTCAAAACTAGGAAGCAAACAAAATATTTTTGCACCCATAGAGATTTTCATAATGTACATCTGAGTCACTCAAGAATACTTAAAATGCAAGATGTTGTAGTTCATCTACCCATAAATGTAACATTAAATTCTGTTCTTCAAAAACACACAAAAATCACTTCCTGCACTTTAGGACTGCAGGTTACGTGAAGAGAATCTCAAGAAAATAAAAAAAGAATGTCTTAATTATCCAGTTAGCTCTGTTCAAATATATGCCTTCACTAAGTATTTCAGAAAGTATTCCAAGAGCAATGGCAACATCTGCTAAAAACTTATGCCAAGATTTCACCAGACATCTTGGAATCTTTATTTTAGGAAACAGCACTACACAAGCTTAAAAATCTGCCATTCTGAAAGTGTAGGATGACAGTATGTTTGTGGGGGATAAAGGTGTGAAATGTCTGTCTAGGAGAAGAACAAGACCTATACACCTCTAGAGAGTGGAGCTAAACAATCCAGTGCAACGTGGGAGGAAATGGCGTCTGAATGTTTGTCATTGACTCTAATGCCAAGAGAATTCTAACTTTCACTATAATCTTGCTCTTGAGAGAATGTAAATAAGCATCTTGCTTATTTAAAAATAAGAAGAAAATCACAAGTCAAGAAAGTTGATTTAGAAGAGCCACAATGAACATAAGAACAGAAAGTGTATGAACTTAACACGTACAATTGATAGGAAAAATTAATTTCTCTTTCAGGTAATGCCATAATCGTTTCAACCGCTACAGAGGTCTATGCATTGCAGATGCTGAAAGCCCTGACTTCCCACAAAAGGCTGCTTGTTCAGCACAGTTCCATAATTTACACGTAGAATGACAGCCTTACAGACCAGCAAAATCTGGGCTTCTCCAGCACAGTGGTGACCCTGACAGCAGGGTAGTGGCATGGCCAGTATTTACATGCTCTGGCTCAGAGCTCATCAGGGTCTGCAGAAGAACACTGATAGCTCCAGCTTGGTCTTGGGAGGAAAGTAAAAAGAGAAACTATTTTCAAATCGTTTACTTTCAAGTGTGCTTTAACTCTGCTATTCCCTCCCTCCTGTTACCAACTCTTGAACTATACAGTAATTTTTAAAAAGTATAAAACATTTCTCATTCATGATATCTTTGTTGTTTACTTGGGATAAAACTAGAATTTTCAACTTCAATGATGCTTCTGATCACCACAGAAAAACCCGCAGAGTTGCAGATATGTTTAAGCTTGAATTAAATCTGTAGTCCATTGTTATGTGGCAGTGACCAACAAAAACTTTAAAGCATATACAAAATAAGCTCATGTAATTATTCTGTGACATCAGAACATGTGGTGTAACTGCATTTGATGTATCACAGATTTGTATGACCGAGCACTACTTTGCAATAGCAGAAGGTAAATGATAGGGTAACACATCCATTCTCAGAAAACAGGAAGGTAACTCCTAAATGTAATCTTACGTGCAAATTTGGTGATTACATTTGCTCAAATCAGCTATACAAAACAAATTTGTTGCAACTTAGCATGAAATCCCTCCTTGGCAAGAACTGGCAGTAGGAGATGGGTATTTTGCCTCGAGGCTGGGATACACTACAGAAAAGACAAAGAAAGAATTGGCAACCTGTCTCCATTTACACAAAGCTTTCTGTCTGCTCAGTAACACTGCACTTCCACCAGGCTAGGTGCTGTTTAGGAAGCCAATTTACCCTCTAAGATCCAGAGGTTCACTTATTTCCTAAACACATTGGCCTTTCTTTTTGTAAGACATGTCAGCAGAGAGGACTCCAAGATCGCCTACTCTATTCCTCTTGGCTCAGTAACTTGAGCTTTCCATTTATAGTGGATAACGCAAGTAACACAGCACAGACTGTACCAATACTACCCTACTTGCTCCCAACAGGCAACCACAGATTTTCAAGCCTACTAGGCTGCATCTTACCTCCTTGGAACTAACAAGGGCAAAGCTGTAGTACTGTGACAGAACAGTTTTGGGAGGTAAACCCAAATTAAGAGTGATGTAATCACAGCTAAGCTAGGTAGCCTTTTAAAACTGATGGGAATTAATGTAGTCATCAAAACCAATGTACAAAGACACAGCCTGTATTATTCACAATGTACTATAGTCGGTTTACCTGGGAATTGAGAGCTGTTGGGTCTTCACTCTTCCCTTTAGCCAAAGCAAGTGGCATTTTGTCTTGCTGATAGAGCGTCTGGACTGTGTCTTGGAAATCAGGATAACCATCCTATTGAGCATAAAGAGAAACCAAACAAAGAGGGACATATTACTATTTTTTCTTTACCTTCTCTGTACACTTAAAAGAAAACAAACCCGTAAAAATCACACTCCTGAACTTCTCTGAAAATTCTGGACTGTAATTTACATGTTTGTGCTATCCACTTCATGTAAGTTTGTGCATAAAACATACACAGCCCCTCCACAGGAACTGCTATATACATAATATGGCACAGAAAATCTCATGTCTCTCAGTTTCAGGTGAATCCAGACTACCCTTGTTACTCACATTAAACTAGTTTACATTCAGCCTTGACATGCAGATTTAGGCCTACGGTTTCTGTCACTTTTCAGAAATCAAGTTTATATGTAGTCAAGGATATATACTAACCCTGTGAAACTGCAAAAAGCCTCCTGAAATTCAACATATTCCATACAGAACCTACACTTGTATCACAAAATGAAATATCACCATTTCAGAAGTACAGTGGAAAATTTATAGACTATGGGAAAACATGATTCAATAATTCTTCCAGTCTGAAATTCTTATGACATGCAAATCTCTTCTGCAGCTCGCATATGTATCAATAAAGCAAACAAAGTTCCTGTGAAAGCCTGCCAGACTCCATTAAAATAATCATTGAAGCAAAGGTTCTAGATGAGGGGTTTATCCAGCCTGGTATTATAAAAGGAAAGCTCATGTGCACTAGAGGAACATCCAGAAATGTTTACAAAAGCACAGTATAGGTAATTCTGTCAAAATTTGAGAGGAAGCCAGAGATCTTAAGACAGACTCAAACCTGAGAACAATGACATCTGTCACTGAGGTTCTGCAGACCTTGGTCTCAAAAATACACTAAATTAGGTATATTTGCCCTGTAGATTCTAAAGACACATACATGTCAATAATTACATTTTTGACAATAGGTGGACAAAAGGGTTACAGCCCAAGAAAAACAGGAGTGATCTTTCAGAAAAATCACAGGGGAAGGACTACAAGGTTTCCTCCACTGGCAGGCTGCCCATTGACCTGCAGAGCAGGGGTCTGACCCAAGGCAGATGGCCAGGACCTCAGTGCAATGTAATGCCATTAAACCTATTCTTTATGCTCAGGGAAAAAACCTTAAAATCTATCAGAACGCTGCATATTGCTTTTAAACACCCAACATACTCCCTCACAGAACAAATAAACACAATAGCTATGCAAAAACTTCATAGCCAGGTTAACTGCCACAAAGCCTCTAGCCTAAGCTAGAAAAAGGGGCTTTGCAGCACATTTCCATGAGCACTGACCACTTCTATGTTAAGACCTGGATCTGTTTGGGAGAGGAGAATGATTTTGTGTAGGAAGATGAGAAGCTGAACACACAAAACCCTATCACTCAGGATCCTATTTTTGCAACAAAACAGGTAACACAGTTCTTCACAACACATTTCTGATCAGCTGCCTATACAAAACTGAAAGCTGTTTCCCAGAAGTGGGTCTGGCTGCCTGCTGCTGTGTCAGTCCCCCCTCAGCCAGGCAGACAACTCCCAGAGGATGACACGTTCTGGGTCACCTTCCCAGAGCCCTTCCCACTGCTGGCTGCTGTCCCTGATGCCCCGTGGGATAAGGAGCATGCTGGACCAAGCACCAACCTGCTGTGGCCCATGGCTGCCTGGAGGTCCTCCTGCATGCACTGCAGCATTTTTGTTTTGCCATGCTGCTGCTCAGTTGTTTTCCAAGCGGTTTTGTGCAGCAGATGTTCCCAGTCCCACATGTGCTTTTTCGCTCCCTCTAATGACATTTTTCCTATGAAAACAGTAGCTTCTACTGCTTTTGCTGTTTTTGTGAAAAAAACAAATCCCACACTTTGGTTTTCTTTTCAGCCTTCTCAGAAATAGTGGAGGTGGGGCTTTTCTCTCCTCTTCCTCCACCCATACTGGCACCAAGGGAAGATGCTTCCTTGCAGCCTCCGCTCAGGTCTCCCTGCCTGTGCCCCCCTGACTCCCACTGAGCTTTGGGAAATGAGTTTTTGAAAGCTCTTGCTACCCCCTCTTGTTCAGATGAATGGAGACACAGGCACACAAAGCAATTTTTTTAGACCACAGACAGCAAGACTATTTTTAAAAACTCTCCTTTTTTCCTCTCTTGGCTGTTCATGCAGTCTCTGAATGGGAACTTCGTCAACCCCAAGAGTGATGAGGATTCTCTTCCTCCACTTCTGCCTGATGTACCTGTGACTTGTTTTGCTTTCTAAGCTGGTGCCACAACAGCTCACTGCTTTGAGTGGTGCTGGCACTGAGTCACAGAAGATGACAAAAAAAGGGGTGCCCTCACCACACAACACCTAAGCAGGATTGATCCTTGCTCTGCAGGAGGATGTGCCATTTCCACCCCTATTAGCCTGTCCTGCTCTTTGTCCAGACCAGATTTAGGAACTACAACCCCCTTTTTTATAATCTGCTCCCAAATACCAATTAACTCCACTCCTTTTTTCACTCCCTCCACACCTTTAGTCTGTCATTTGCCTGGAATTTTTTTCCCCTTCTCCTCTTTACACTTCACTCCCACAGCTCAACCACCCACTCAACGAATAAGAGGGGGAGAGCTCACAGGGGAGGAGAAAGGCTTTTACAGGTAATTTGATGTAATTCATGGCACATTGTTTCTTTGTAATGCTTGTGCGAGTTTCATATTCATGAAAAGGATAAATTTACAATGTGGCTGCAGATTGACAATGCTGCAGCTTGCACACACAGCTCTGCTGGCTCTGCTCAAAGCTGACCTTCAGAGCCTCTCTGAAGGCTTTTTTAAGTGTTATTATATTTCAGGAAATTAACTCATCTTTTTTTAAAGTAATCTTTTACACTATGCAAACAGGCTGTGAAGTCTTTCCAAATTGAAGCCCTAGTAATTTTAGGCCACGCTTCACAGAGACATTAATGACTAATGGTTAAAGGAATGGTGAATCAAAATACAGAGTTCAGCCTTAAAACAGAAAGGCAAAATGACTCTTCTGAAAAAAATGAAAAAGGAAAAAGTAAAACAGAAAAGAGCTAGTTATAACAACAAAAAATATACCCCATGTTCAGGTCCTTTCTGTATTTTCTTGACAGTGAGGGAACAGATCCACAATGAAGCATTACAACTCCATAAACAGTGCAAGGAATTCTTAGCCAGAACAGAAGGAAAAATCTGCATTTGCTACCAGTTTCCTTTTTACTTTCACCTTTCCAAAAAAACCAAACTAAAACAAAAAAAATCCCTGAACATATTACTAAAAAAGGATTTTAACATTTTTTTAAAAAATGCAAGCACCAGGAACCCAAAACAGCAGTGATCTACTATGTCATACTGCATCTTTTTTACATTTCATTGAAGTAAAGCCCAAAATTTATAGTGTATCTCAAATTTAAAATGCACTGAAATAATGCTTTACTCCTTAGAAGACTCCCAAAGTTGTGAGGAAAAAAGACATTTCTACTGATAAAAATATGGGTAATTTCAAAATTAATAATGCTATGCTATCAGATTAAAGATTTAATTCAATTTAATTTTCAATTTCTTGTTTTGGAAAAATTACCTATTTCTGAAATAGTCATTTGTACAATTAGGAAATTCAATTTTCACAAGCATTTTAAAATATAACCGGTAATTTTTAGATAAAACAAGAACCAAGTAAATATCCTTTCTCAGAGTTCTTGAACTATAAAGGGTATAAAAGAAGCAGGCCTTTCAGACTCTTAAGATTTCACTATGCAGAAAGTAAGAGAATACACATCCCCTAAGGCTGTCCTGATTTCCTGCTCTCCAGAAAACCTTGAGTTTCACCTTCTATTTTTCGGGGTTTTAATTTTACGCTTTCTTTCAATGAAGATCCTGTAGAAAACAGCACCTCCCTTGCAGTGTGTCATTTTAGACACTTGCTCATCACCAATTATTACTGAATGAAGGAAAAACTTTCTAATGCTGAAATATAAGTCACTGAAATACTACTTCAAGCAGAGGAGTGGCAGCTCCCCACCACCTCTTACAAATTAGCGCTGGACTGAACAAAAGAGAAGAGACTGAAGCAACCATCCTGCAACGTGTTGGTCAAGGCTGATAAAGGTGGAGCTGGATAAAATCATTTAATGCAGCTTTTCCCTGCTCTTTTTTGTGAATCAAAGAACAAGCATAGGCCAAAAGCAAATCCTAACCCACATAAAGGACATTACTGACTTATCAAAGCTACCAGTGAATCTTCATTGCACATGTATATTTTGTACTACATAAACTCAAAACTACAATTGCATATGGACTGATGTAACTTAATAAATAAGATTAACTCCTCTGTACCTATTCAAAACTGCCTTTTCAAAACTAACTGCTCTCACCAGGGTTTGCCTCACAGGAAAAGCCTTTGTACAGGTGAAAGTATTGCAGTACTGAAAGAAAAATTAAAGCCTTACTACATACAGTGCATCATTTATCACAGAATGCATTGCATATGAGAAACACATTTCACGTGTAGCAATTTTCCTCTACAGTTAGAGAATACATCACCTATCTGTGTCACATACAAATCTAGCTCAGGTCTAGCTCATATTGTAACACACATTTACCTACACCTTTTCAAGTAGACAGTACAATAAAAGACACCCACAATGCTAAGGATAAATTAGATGCCCACGTAACAGTGAAACAGTAATTTGTTTAAAATACAAATTAAAAAGAAAGATCTGCTATTCTTATGAGGTATATATACATATATATCCTTTTTTTTTTGTTTTTGTTTTTTTTTGGTTAGAAGTAACTTTAGAAAAGCCTCAAATTTACCTTCCAGCAGTGGTAACTAAAGAAAATGGTAAACTACATACATCCTATTCCTGCACTCTTAACAAGAAGTTCTCAGCATCCCCCTAAGCAACATCTTGTGCAAGTGTACACATTAGTCATGTATACATGCATTTGACACAAAACTCATTACAGAAAGCTGTAATTTAGTATCTACAGGCACAACCTTTTGTGTTGAGATATACAGCTTTTAGCTAGTTTTTGACTTTTCAATATGATCAGTGTCATAATTTATGACACAGTCAGAGATGGCTAATATTCTGCCATCAGTTCTTATCCAGAACTCTGTATTTTGGACATCATCAACAGCAGACTCCAGTGAATTAGGCAAACCCCACCTCATGCTGACTGAAAAGCAGCAGGCCTTATGGGAAGACATTTCCTACAGTGCTCGAGCTTATTCCCCCACAGGAAGTCAGCCAGTCCCATTCCTCCCCTCCTACTCACTCTTGAGTGCAAACCACTGAGACTATCTTTACCATTAAACAAATCCTACTCTTTACCCCTGCTCCTACAGGTTTCTCCATCAAGCACTTACATTTACAGAGACAGTGGTGATGTTTTCCCACCCTCTCTCTCTCATACCCATCAACTGTCTATCAAATGTTTTTCTGACAAATTTCCTTAAGACAGATCCCTTCAAAACAAAACTGAATTTTGGCACACACAGGTCAAAATACAGGAGTCACATTACTGTACCTCTATCTTGATTCTCTTTGGTGACAGCTCATCCCTTTCTCCACATTTAGATCTACAAGAGAAGACACACACACATAATCAGTAAACAGCACATTAACCCCCCGATCACCAATAATAATGAAAAGGAGTCAAGGAAAAAAACCAGATCAGGGAAGAACAAGTGAGATGCACAGAAAAAGCCTCCAGTTCACTTTGACATGGCAGCAAAAGTCATTCAATTATAGAGAAACACAAGCATTTTGTGTTGTTTTCAGAAGCATCAAGAGATTCATGGATTCTTCCTTCCAAGAGGAAGGAAAGCACAGAGAATTACAGAAATGCCCTTGGCATTGCTTACCCAGGATGGATGTATATTTATATGAATCTCTATGGAAGAAAGGGGAGCAAAAGGAAACTTTCTAGAAGGGTAGCAAAATGTATTTTGAAAGGATATTACATTACAGGCAAGGGAATCAACATTTAAAAATCTAAGGAAAGTATCAAGATATTCAATCATACTTACTGATGCTAAGGTTTTCACTGTACTCAAAAGCTGTTAAGCCTTTGTCACCATTTCATAACAGCAGCTCATTTGACAGAACAGTAACAACTGAAATTAGGACTCGGCTTCAGCTCCTTTAAAGCAAGCTTGTAAGCCACTCCCTGTGACCTTATCTTTTTGGCTAACAAGCCAAATCTGTATATGGAAAAAAGGAAATTGATGCACTGAGCATCTCTGGCTACTCTGCCAATTTACATTAACCTCAAAACACACTAATGCCTCAAATGCTTTAAATACCAGCCTCTCAGATGCTGCTTAATATGCACTATCCTCAAAATACTTGGAAAACTAGAGAGCAAATAAAAAGGTAATTCAAGACAGCTGAATCTTATCAGTTTAAAAGCTTCAGGACTCAAACAGCATTTCCCTCCTTTTCTCAGAAGAGCACTTTGTTAACTGAAGAGCAGGAAGAAAGTGTCTCTAGTGCTTCAGAAGAAATGCTATCAGCCTGCTTAGTTCCCTGAAAGTAAAGACCCTCTGAGCTAATGAAAGCCTTACTTGGTGGTCCTGTAGGTGTACTTGTAGGTGACCTCGCGAGAGATTTGCCGGGCCAGCGCGAAGAGCTCATCCCTCCTGGTCAACAAAGCGTTATCTTTCACACACAGCTGGGCAGCTGCTTCATTAACTGTGAGCTGCAAATCAAACACACAGGCACTCAGGATTTTGCATACTTTCAGCTACTGTGCTTGTAAAAGTAGCTCTTCTGAAATAATAATAATAATAAGAATTTTGATCGCAAGTAAAATTACCTATAATTGTACACTAAACCCTGGAGGGTTTCTTCAGTTTATTTATATCCCTTACTAAACCAGGTAACCTCTCTGTGAAGAGGAAAGATATGAATGTAGTTGCTGCATAAAGTAAAACATTATTGTAAGACTGTCTCAATGTGCGCTGCTTTTGCTTCATCCCAGCACTAATTAAATCTCAGTATAAAACAGTAGCTCTGAATGTTCACAGTGTTTGGCTCCCAAAGCCTGTCTTATAGGAAATACTATTTTTATAAATGCAATATGCCCAGGACTTGGGGGAAAAAAAAAAAAAACACACAACTACCCTGACAGTGTGGGTACAGATGGCTTTCCCTGGTGAATACAGAATAAATTCTGTAGAAGGTGATGGTTTAAGAAATGATTAAACTTTTTTTAGCTATGTTTCTCACCCTCATGTTTGTGAAGACTATCTTCAGACATGAATCAAATGTAACTTGTTTCAAGGATGTTTTCCTGAGCCTGCCAGGACACATTTCTAGTGCCTCTGCTGCTGGCAAAAGATTCATAAAGAGGGGGGAAAAAAAACCCTGAAATTGAGGCTCAAAATGGTTTTGCAATGCTCTTCAGAAGCCTGTAGGAAGTAGTGATACTGTCATGAATTGTATCAGCTTAAAAATACTGCTGTCTGAGAAGCCTATGGCCAGCAGTATGGACACAACAACATTATTACTGCCATGAGAGGCACAAATCAAAATGCTAGACAGGCTATTCCAAGCTCCTTCCACAGGAAGCAGGGCTTGAAGAGGCTTTCTCACTTTTTCCTCAGCTGAGGAACAGCCAGAAGGTGTAACGAGGCATAACAGCAAGAGGCCAACAGAATACTACAGGTGTTTTCACCAAGTGCCCACAACTCTTTCTACTCTTTTACCTCCAGAAATTAAGCTGCTTTGAACTAGGCTTGGCTTCTGGCAAAGGAGCACGGCTGCTTTGGAGCTACTGTCAACAGTATATCCTGTATCTGTCCCAGGTTAGTGAATACTCCAGAGCAGCTCGGTTTCCACAGCATAGTCAGCATATCCATGGTGGATGGAGATGTGCCATCCCCCACCCTCCACCTGGCAGCACCAGGAGCAGCCACACAGGCAGCACAGCCCACACGCCACCTCAGACACCAAACCCACAGACCAGCAGCTCTGCAGTTACAGGGTGTCTCTTGGGAGAAGGCCAAGAAGTGACCCTTCACCCTGCTGTGTGCCACACTGCAGGGTTACCTGTGAATGCCACTGCAGAGGCCAGCAGCTCACCCGAACCGCAGCACGCTCCATCCCTGAAGGATGGCAGCCATCACAAGACGGGAACAACACACAACCACGCTGTCCTTCGCCACCGGGCTCGGCGGCATCCGAAATATCAAAACTTCATTTTGCCCAACATGACAACTGTTCTCCAGGAAGGTTGAAAAAACAAAAAACATGTATTAAGAAGAGCTGAGATTCTTCTCTCAGGGGCCTGTGCAGTATTTCTAGTAAAATTCACACAGAACTGCTGCTTCTAATATTTCAGAAGCAATTTTTCCTGTGTTTAGCCTAAAAGCCTCTGATCTCAGGCACTTCCTATGGTACCTAAATGTTAATCAGAGCACAAACTTGTTTTTAACAGGTGAACTAGATATGTTGCCTGATCCTTTAGCCTCTATGCAGACAAAAACCCCAAATACCACAGCAATCAGATGTACAAGGGCACGAACAGGTTACTATGTTCCTACAACACAAGGTACTAAAAAACCAAACTATTACCCCTTAGACAGGAACAGTTGTTCCACAACGTCTGTCTTTCCAGAAAAAAACACAATGGGGAAAAAGATACAATATAAGATTAATACAACACTGATTAAAATAATTACCATCCAAAGCAGGCATTAATTTCTGTAACACTGATAGCTATTACTTTGCCAAGGATGAATAATACGGCTAATGCTTACAAAATAATTTGAGATATTTTTTATCCCTCCAAGTGCTGAAAGGTTGCAAAGAGCTTAAATGACTGAAAATGCTTTGGGTAGTTGTAGGCAAATGCTGTTTATCCTAATATGTGAGAAAAGCCAAATGTTTATTTGCTTGTTTTTCCTGGTTTCTCTTTCAGGTCACATTCAGACTTACTGAATTGAAGCGCATCATGGCTTCCTGCCTTTTCAGGAAGCATAATACTGCAGATACAAAGTGTTGCATGCCTTAAAATAAAGAATCTGTTTGCTGGAAGCCTTAAGGATATGGAGCAGCACAGAACCATACAGGAGAGGGATGGGTATATTTCCATCTGATGGGGTTCACAGACTCCTCCACTAGAAACCACATAATTAAATACCAAGCCCTACTGTTTTAGTGAGTCAGCAAAAGAAAAGGAAGAAACCAAGCTAGACAAAAATTCATTGCTTGTTTTTCTAATTCCACTGAACTGGACTATTTTTCTGTTTTATAGGTACTGAGACAAGGACTGAAATATTAAGATGCAAATTACAAACCTGACTCAAACTTGTAGGGGTCACCGAGTTCAAGGGCATGCCTTGTTCTCATCCCTCCTCCAGGCCAACTTTTAACATTTAAGTGCTCTCTGTGTTTGAAAAGCTGTGTAATACTGAAACAATGGGATGGATTAAGGACAGCACGTTTATTAGTTTTGGAACGCCTTCGAAAGATTTTATATCAGATTAATGCTTTATGCAAATACTCCTACCAGGAGCACACACTTCCAAACCAGCCCAGTGTCTTGCAGCTCTCACAGGCCTCTAATGGCTACTCCAGCCCTCTGAGACACTTCAGTGCTCATACTGAAACAAAATATTCTCACTAATATTATGGTGAATACTAATTCACCACTAATAACTCCATCACATTTGATCTTAATTTGCATCCAACTCCTCTCAGCTTGAGGAGCCAGAGATACCCTAATCTTTACATTAAAAAGATAACCACTACTTAAGCTTTTGAAATTCACAGTGAAGTTTATTCAGCTGTTCCTTGCCAGCTGTGAGGAGAAACCTTAAACTGTGAAGCAGAATGACAGCTCTGGAATGTATTAACACGTGCAGAAAAACAGTCTCTGGACCTGCAGAAACTTACCTCCCTAATTGTTTAAGGTCTTCCTTCTCAGCAACAAATTGCTTAGAACCACAAACACACTGAAGTTAAGTTTACAAAAGGCAAACTTTGGTTTAGCAGATTTTAAACAAAAAAAAAAAAATTGGTCTCATTGCTGCTATTTATTTTCTGCCTTAAACAGAAAATTAAGACAAAACTGTTCAAGACAAAACTTTGCAAAAACCAGCCTCTTTAAGCCAACGGTAAACTAATTATGAGCAAATTCTTCTTGCTTGCATGTGTGCAGTTCCCATCAAGTTCAGCGAGGCCCCACATGCGTAAGTGAGGCATAAGTCAACCACAGACTCCTTTGATCTTGTGCCCTTAGTCACAATAGCGATAGAAATGTTTCCTAAAGCCAAACCATGCTCTCATTCCATTTTTAAACGTGGTTTTACAATGATGCAGTAAAGATCTGTAGTGCAACACTAAAAAAAATGAACAAGGCAGAGCAGTTGTCCTTTCTTCCAGTTCATTGCTATCCCGCTCCTCCCCCAAGGTTCATTCCCCCAGTTTTGCAGAGCCGCTCCTGAGCCTACACCAGTGTAGGAGCCCACCTTCCAGTACACTGCTGGATGCCAGAAAATGATCCTACAAGTAGTCTGCCCAGATTTCAGAGCATTTTCTGCAGTCCCTACCCCGGAGAGAGGCTGTGAAAGCACACAGCCACACGTTGTACACCTCGACCGCCTCCATCCTCAGGTGGGAAGAACCCCCTCTCTCTGAATCCTGAATCTGCAGCCATGTACACAGGGCATCTACACAATTAATCTTTTCAAATCCTGCCTCCATCTCATACACAACTTGTTCTGTTATGAGGGAGACTTCCACAAGGTCAGGGGAGTAAGATGAGATCTTGCCTTGTACAGTGGATGAATTCATAGATTATAAGTGTTTGACATAGAGCCACAGAGCACGTAAGTGTAAGCTGCACAACTAGAACTGTGTGGTAGGAATGTGGCTGACTGCTGTGGAAGTGTCTCCCCAGTCTGCAGCAAAAGCCCTCGTCAAGTCACTGCCGGTGATGTGCAGTTGCCTTATAAATGTAAATATGTAAACAAAAATGTAAAGAAATACGCCTTGTTTCCTTCTGCCCTTCTACTCAGAAGCATAAAGAGAACTCAGTCTTATGCTATGGATCACACACCTACAAAACTTCTTGAAGCGAAAAAAGGCTAAAGCCAGTACTGTTTTTTTGGCACTCCTGTAACATAAACACTGCCTTTCCTTTTGGGAGCTAAGCCTTACATGCCAATTTTTAAATCCAACTGAAATTTTGCAATCACTGTTAACTGTGAAAATGCTGATGCAGCATTCGTATCAACAGTGTTTTGGCACTGCTTTGAATTAATGTTTGTTCTCCTCTTGTACAGTACTTTGGCACTAGGAAACTACTCCCCACACAGACACACCTATTGCATTACAACACATGCAGTGTGAGCCTCAGGAATGCCACAGGAGGAGCAAGGGAGGCCCACATGAACTTTCAAGGACAAGAGGGAAGAGATGCTACTCAGGGATTAGAAGACAAACATTCAGATTACAGCCAGCCATCAATAACTGGAGATAGTCCTTTCCTCCTCATGCAGTCTGCATGTCCCTTGACAGGCTTCAGACCACTATGGCCAAAAAACCTCACAGGTTGTATAATTGAGCTTCATCCCAATTCAAACAAAAAAAGGTCCATGCCACTGGGTTTAGGGACCTCACTGACGGAATCCTTTTTATCTCAAGCGCACAAGCTACAGAGCAAAGTCTTGAGGTGAGGGAAGAAGACAGCAGAGGGTAGTAACCACACCAGACACAAGCAATTTTAGTTACCCATCTTCCAAACAAGTCTACTCTCAAAGCTGCAAGGAAATACGATGACAGGACATCTTTAAAAATGTACCAAACCCTTAGAATCCCCAAGGCCATGCTCAGTGTGATACTGGTTGCTATTTCGGTGACAAACTTTCTAAACCTTCTGTCTGACAGGCCACACCAGCAACCGAGCAGTCTGATGACATCAATCACCACGTGCACAACACACACACACACACACAGCCACAAAAGGAGACCTGTCCTGCACCTGAGATTTCCATATCAGGCCAGGACTGCCTACAGCACTCAACACACAACTTTCAGACACATGACTCTCATTCACTCAGCAAGAAGTGCCCATACAAGAAGTGTACCCTGTAAACACATCTTGTTAAAGGTGCAGGAATAGGGAGAAGCCCAGTTCCACTCAAGCTGTTTTACCTCGTGGAGAGTGAGATGCTTGCCATCCTTTCTTTTTGAGTCAAATCTGCCATATATTGCACTGTACTTCCTGATCTCCTCCTCTTTGTGAGGGTCATCGTCACTCATCTCAAAGATGTGACCAATCATCTTTGCCAGTTTCTTATTTGTTTTCAGTAACTCCTTGACTTCATTGGAGTCACTTTTGGGCAGGGAGGGAACCATACGTTCTACACATTCGGCAACTGACAGAGCAGCAGCAGCATCCAGGGTCTCGCTGTTTTCCTTTGGTGAGGCTGGAGAGCCAAGGTCAGCCGGGGAAAGGCTGTGCTCACTCTCTGTGGTGTGGTGTCCTTGCCAGAGTCTGGGCTCACTGCTGCTCTGCAGTGATAAGCTCCCCACATCAGATTTGCTCGTGCCCACGCTCTGCACGCACGTCGTGGCAGCACATTTCGGAATCTTCAGGTGAGGCTCTCTGGTGCTGCTGTTCCTTTCGTAACTGCTGCAGGATATCCCCAGCCACGCAGGAGACCCTTCTGGCAGCTTATATATTGGAATGCTGCTGACTGGTAAGGAGGTGAGAGGCTGGTTAAAAAGGCCAGGGTTTGTGACCCAGTCCCTCAAAGCCTTCTGCAGCCGTCGGACATGAAGTGGCTTGCTAGCCATGCCTACGAGAGCCATTATCTCCAAAAACTCCTCTTCACCTGCTTCACAGAGCTGCTGGACATCATCCCCACCCTGCTGAATGAAGGCATCGAAGTAGAATAAGAGATTTGCTTTTTGTAGTATTCGATACAGCTGCAATTCTCCGAGGGTTCTGGGTAGAGCTGACGCCATCACGGATGACAGAACCTGCAAACAGCAATGAGAGAAGATGAGCACCAAAGCACCGACATCCAGATGCACTGTCCCACTGCCCATCCTTCCACAAGGCTGTCAACTCAGAGGACAGCATTTCTTTCTCATTACAAGAACGCCCACAGAAATGAATAAGGGGCAAAAGCTCTATTTTTTGACTTGTTAGCTTAATGGAAACATTTTTGAAAAAACCAAATCAGCAGATAGGTGTGATGCACCTACAAAAAAGATGATTCAAACACAAAGCCAGCTTGTTTTCAACATTCCTACTTTATGTTTGTTCCCAAGAATATCAGTCAATATCGCTCATAGCTTCTACTCGATTCTCTTTTATATCTTAAGATCAAAATGATCACAAAACACATTCTGAAGAATTACAGAATACTTGATTGCCTGAAGAAAAAAAATCTCACCAGTTTCGATTCTTCTTAATTGTCGCATCATTTTTCCCCCATAGAAAGTGTGGAGGACTGTAAAAGGAAAGCTAAGAAGAAAAGTGCTTCACAGAACCCCAGAGGATTAATGAAGCTGGGTCAGTAAGAGAAGTGTTTAAGAACCAAGTATTTCTACAGTTTTACCTGTTTCACATAAAAAGGACCTAATGCCTCTGCTGATCTCAATTATGGCAGCAACAGCTGCAGACAAAACAAAAATACTGATGGATTCCAACATATATAGTTTAAAATATAAACTTAGTTTGAATTCACCTGCCCGTTTCATTTGCTAACAAGGCTGCCTGTCATTGACACCTGAGACATGAAATACCACTCAGCAATACAACAATTGTGCTTAAAGGCTCCCAACAGACAGATCCATGCAGTTCAGCCCTTACAGAGGCAGGAAAAAACATGTGCACAAGTTTCAACTTCATAAACCCCTTATCCAATTATAGCACAACTAATAAACTCCTCAGAGAATTCTAAGATCTCACACACACCTCTTCACTCTACGGTGGCTTTCACAGCCACAAGCAGATAATTTCCAGTATTACACTAAACCACCAATCAATAAAGTCTAAAGCATGTCATTCGTAGCTGGTTAAGAAAGTAACAGAACTAAAACACTGAGCAGGTCTGCTAACATTGCTCTGGCTCTACTGTAACACTGGACTTGAAAAAACAGAGTAGTAACCTAAAAAACAACACCTACAGAAAGATTTGCACACACTGGGGAAAAAGTATTTTAATACCATGCATCCCCTTCCTCCAAAACTGCAATGCAAACAAATACATTTGCTATGGGGCATTGGGAGATTGGTAATCAAAAGTAAAACTCAGAGAGAAATTATTTTTACAGTATGTGTATGGTGGGTTTAGTGCTGGTAATTTGCTAGTTTACTCATTTTCTTGCTGTGAGATAGAGAAGAGTATCAATCAAAAAGAATATCAAGATATTCAAGTAGAATATCAATCAAACCACGACAATGTGCTTTTTGCATATTGTCAAACATAAAAAATATTGTAAAAAATGGTTTGGGTATTTTTTGTGTTTTTTTCACAATATAAGCCTTTTCTTCAGCGAGTCAAACATACAGATAAAACAAGCAGAGCCCAACTTCTATTCAGGAGGCATGTGGAAGACCAAGCTTTTGGTGAAAAATTCTGATTTAGCTCTACTAGAAAAAAATAAAATCAGGAGGCCAACAGAAACTTTCCAGAAATATATGTGGCAGCAACAGAATACCTACAGTCAGTCTCTTCAGGAAGAGAAATGGAGCCCAGGGGGAAAAAAAAAATACCCAAAACATACAAAACCCCCAAACTACCAGCTGAACATGTAAAGCAGAAGGGGCAGTAATAGCAGTTTAGATTGGAGCAGCTACCCCAAGGAGCTGCTGGTGAGCTTAGGAGCTAATAAACTACACACTTTGGAACTCAGGGGGAAACTGTAAACATTTAAGAGCTACATACTTTAGAAACAGTTTGTCTTTCCAAAAGAATAGTTAACTGCAGAATATCAGTCAAGTACTGTCAACACTCAAAGAGACAAGAAACAAGGAAAATGAGGAAAATCGCTTAAAGGTAACCCTTTACAGGGCACATAATTCACTGTTTTTAAAAGTGTCATTATTTCACTGAATTTCTTTGAAAAATCCTCCCATTCTTGACAAACTTTGTCAAGATAAACAAAACTAACAGCTTATGGTTTAGTGGCATTCCATTAAACTTCCTACCCTCCCATTTCAAATGATGCTGACTTTTCACCATTAATACCACAAATTAACTTATATAACTTTTAAAAGAAGGCCCATTTCCTCTGAAAGTTATTCATCTTAGCCCAAAATCTACATAAATCTACATAAACGGACTTTGTGCAGAGAGCTAAATTGAATCTTGGGAGGATGGCAGTGAAATCACACACAGCCCAAGAGCTCCAGGCAAGCCATGGAACTGAACTCATTTTTCCAGCCCACAGGCTGGAAGAGCAGCACCAGTCCACGAGCAGCCTTTACCTAGAGGCTTCTAACCAACAAATCTCCTCATAACAGATGAGACTGGATTAATATGTACTATGGAGGCATCAGCAGTGAGTCCACAGTTCAGACTGCGCTGAGATTTGCATTTAAAGCAAGACTGAAATCCCTTTGTTTCATAAAGACCCTTTCTGTTTTTCAAATTCAGTACAGTAACTCCTGAGAGGGCTGAGCAATTTTTCCATGTACGACTGCTACCGATTTCTGCAGAGAAGGCATTTTCAAACACTCCTCCTTTTAACCTCTTTTCTCCTCGCATTAAAGAGTTCCTCCAGCACTCACCTCAATGCCATCCCAAGTTATTTCTAAACTTTAACAAGGGGAAGGCTCCCTCCCCCTTCCGAGACGGCCTCTCCTGCCTCAGCTACGCTGCTTCTCCAGACAGGACCACTCCGGTCCCTGGTTCGGCTTCACTCACAGCCTACAAAGCCCGGGAAGCAGCTATGCTAGTCCACCTGCAGGAGTAAGATGAGGCTCAGGAAGAGGACAAGCAACAAGCAGGGACTGCTGAGAAAGCAGCACAGCACTGTCTGAACCCGAGGAGGCTGCTAACCCAAAGGACACCTGGCGCTGCTGCTGCTGGCTCTGCTCACCCGGCCGGCTACGCAAAGCCTTAGCACACCCACTCAAGTCTCAGCGCCCCACATCTTTCAGGTGACCTTTAAGCTGTATCTAAGAGACCTGAAATACTGCTTTCCACCACTGTTCTCATTTCTTAGTGCACTGAGGACCACGCTTTTGGGGCAAAGGGTGAGCACGGAAGAGGTTACACAATGAGAAGACACAGGGAGAGCTCACAGCCAGGACACTTGTGTCTGCTCCTCATCAGGAAGAGCACTGTGGATAAAACCCTGGTGCACCATGTGTGATCCCCCTCTTCCACAGCCTGCTCGATAAATCTTAGGCTGACTAATCTGTGATCCCAAACCAACCTGGTTCAGGAGTAACAGCCTGGTCACGTCCTCTGGCAAATTCTAAAAAGCCAGCCAGAACGATCTGCTGCCTCAGGAGTGAGCAGGTACATCTAACACAACTGCAAACCCTTTTTCCAGCAAGAGGCAGGAATGCAAAGCTGGCACAGGGAGGTCTACAGGAATAAATGAACACAGCCACAGCACTTCAGCTGCTAGTTCTCCCTCTTCTTTGCCTGCTGTCCATACCAGTGAGAAGTGTCAGAACATACGGTGAAGAGCAGCCATCTCTTACGTTTTTCACATACAGAACAAACAAAGAAGCCAGAAAACTCCCCACAGCAGACAAAGCTGTTTAAAATAAATGCAAGGCTGCATACGGTTACAGCCACGGGAGAACCAGGAAATCACAAGTTAGATTTTTCACTCAGCCTTTGCAACCCACAACCATGCATTCTGATTTTCCACATTACCTCATTCACATCCACAGCCCATCACCCCACATGCCATGCCCTCCTCTCCAAACGCTGGCTGTCACCTTAACTCTGACCACAAACATAACTCCTGGGAAGAAGGAAAACAAAAACCACAGAGACACCACAGAGCGCTCTTAAATATTTGTAAACAGCCAGCGCAGGAATCACAACCTATTCCTCCTCCCTCCACCAAGACAGCGGGCAGCAGCAGCCCCGCTCAGCATCTTGAACCACGGGAAAACACCGGTTCCTTCCCCGTTGTGCCCGCTCCGAGCTCGGAGCCGCACGCTTCCCGGAGGTGCAGGAAGATGCGCGGCTGAAGTAGGCAGGTGGTGGATGCGGGTGAAGCACCGGGAGAAGGAAAACTCGGGAGCTGCGGGATGTACGCATGGGACAAGGGCTTCCTGAGCAGCCTTCCTGCTTTTCAAGGCTGCACTGGAAGTAAAAGCAACCGAGCAACTCTAACCGATTGTAGAGATTTCATTTCGGGTGAATTCTAATTGAGCTGTCACCAATTAAATTAGGAATACAAGGAGAAAGTGTGAAACATCACATCCCTGTATTTTAGGCAAAAGTGATTATTTCATAATGTATCTTGATCACTTTGGGCGTTTTGAAAAGTCTCTGAAGACAAACCGGGTTTGGGTTTGAGAGCTGGCTGCTTTGCATATTCATTACATTTCTGCAGCGTTTCCAAAGGACTTTTAGCAGGAGAAGAAAATTACATGTAGCTGCAGAAAAGAGACTTCGCAAATTAAATAGTCTTGTCTAGCTCTGAGATGTGCCAAAATACAGCCGATGAGTGAGCTCCGCGTTTACGTACAAACCCGTACCTCGCCGCAACTAATGAGAAACTTGAAACGTGCAAAAACACCCTCCGCGTAAGGACGAGACGAGCGCACAAATACCTCCAGAGCAGGGTGCCGGACCGCGGGATGGAGCCCACGGGAAGGAAACCCACACCGCGGGCAGGACGGGGAGCTGCGGTCCCCGCACAAACTTGGCGGCCGCCGAGCCCGATGACAGGAACCTTCCCGGGGCGCCTTCTCCGGCGGGGCCGCCCCGCGGGGCTCCGCCGCGCCCGGACAGCCCCTCGCGTCGGCGCCGGGGAGCGGCACGGCCCCGCAGAGCTCGGGGGGCGGCCGGTGCCCCACCGCCCCTTCCCGGGA
>VXAX01006651.1:1407349-1491046 GCA_013399835.1 Leptocoma aspasia | reverse complement strand
AACCGGCGGAGCGGCCCTGCCGGGCCGGGCACACCGCCCCGGGGGCGGGGGAGGGGGCAGAAAGGGCCGGCCTGGGGTGCGACGCGCAGCTGTGCAGAGAGCGGTGCGAAAGTACCGAGTGTCGAGTCAAGCGAGGAGAAATGGGAGCGTGTAATTGTTTTACTGATGGAGAATCGGTTAAACTATGAGTTTTTAAGTAAGTTATGTTTCAGTGATAAATTAAGTAATAAGTAATAAATTAAGTAACTCATATTTAGTGCAGATAACAATAGATAAAAGCATTACGTGCGTGGAAAAACTAAGCGAGTGAGGGGGAAAAAGCCTCAATAAAATATGCTTGTATTGTAGGCAACGTCCAGCTCTGCCTAGAGCTGGGAACACCTTTCACACAGGGTTTCCCTTCCTTTTCGCCTTCTAATCCATACCTTGGCTGTCTATCTGAGCAGCGTCAGGCCAGGCAGGAAGCACAGTCATGACCTGGCTCCTTGGTAAACACCTCCAAACAAAACTGATATTCTCCTTCAGTTTTTCCAATAGAAGGCTGAGGCTTTGTAGCATCTATGTCAAATCACTGTCACCAAAACTACATAAAAACGTCTAAAAATTAATATATGACCTAGGAACGAAGTTTGAAAAAGTTCTAAGCATGCAGGACTGCATTCTGGAGCTGGGGAAACGCAAGCGCACTTTTCATTATTTATTGTTACCCGTTTTATTTTGTAACACCCAAACTCTCAAAACTCTCCTGCACGGGGGTATTTCCCTGTTTCCCAGTGAGCTGTGACCCTGGGTTGCATGGGGCTGGCTGTGGTGTCACACAGGGCCCCTCTGTGTGTCCCTGGCGCTGCCCACGCCGGCAGGGCACGCACGGGTGGGCGGCTGGCGGGAGCTTTGTCTGCCTTGCACACCCTGACCCTGACCGGGCACGCTGCTCTCCAGCCTGCTGGCAAGTCCGTGCCCCAAATCAGCGCTTGCCCAATCCGAAAATCGCCCCACAGGTGATGTTGCCTGAGGAAAAATACCTGTTGCCTGGAGGAACAGGCAGCACCTGCCCCTAGAGCCCCTCTGCAAAGCCCAGTGTCAGTCAGCCCAGTTTTTCCCTGAAACTGGAGTGACTGGGGTTGTCTCCTCGTCCTCGGGGTGTCATCCAGTATCCCAGCAGAGCAGATGAGGAGGCAGAGGCAGCTTTCCTCCCTGGCACGCTGTGGTTCCCATGAGAAAACTCCATTGCACATTGCCCAGCAAAACCACAAAAATGTTCACAGCACTGCCTCCCCTCCACCCACTCAAAATGTTTTTGCATACGCCTCTAGGCGCTACAATCATGGTAATTAAAGCTGTAAAATATTATTAGTATCACACTTCTATAGACTTTTCGTCCTAAATGCTTTCTATACCATGCAACAGAAATTCAGCCACTCCGGTGGAAAAGAAGGAGCAGGAACAATGCACATCAAGGTGGAAAGCCAAATTTTAACCAGGGGTGCCCTACACAAATCCCTTCACCTGCAAGAAGCTCCTGGGACATCGCTGAAGTGCACCCAGGGCAATGCTGTGCTGGAACTCGGGCAGGGATACTGCATGCCTGGGGCTGTGAGTGTGTGTCCTAGGGAAACAGAGACTGACACCACTGCTCTGGGAGCATTCCAATGGATTTGTGGAGATTCTCTTAGCCATGCTTCCAGGGGCTGCTAGTGAGTGAGGTGTAACTCAGCCCTGCCCAGGGCTGCTGAATATATCAAGGCAGGTATAGGAAAGAGTTGAATAGACTGTCGTCTCCCCTGTAGCATGTCCTTAAGAACAGGAACAGCGGCGTATCTGCTCCAGTCTGGCATCTCACTCTGGGGAAGAGGAATAGGACAAACGTGCTCTGCTGTCTCCCTTCACCAGCAGATCTGAGAATGCTGGGCAAAAAGCCAGTGGCAGCCAACAAATTGAGATTTCCCCGGCAAAAACGCAGGGAAGTGTTTCTAAAGTGTTTTTTAGCACTGTCCTATCATTAGCATTCACTTTCCTGCCTAGGTACTGTTTCTGCTTACATCCCATAGAGGACACATAAGCTCTGAGTCTGTTCCCTCTCCACATGTCCTGACATCTGGAGGTAAAAGTGTCCTTCAGATGTTGCCCTGCACAAATGAGAAGGGAGGGATGGATAGAGTTCTGTTCATTTTATAGCTGTTCTATTCTCTTACATTTCAGTATCAAAATGTATCAAATGTAGTATACTGAGAGTAGGTAGGTAAAAGCAAAAAATTGTAACACGAAGTGAATAAAACACTAAAAACAGATGATGGTGGCAGAACTTCACCTCTATTTCAGATGTCCTTTCCCTCCTAAAATGCTTACAGGCTAGGAAATAAGTGCCAAAATTTAAGGCCTTTACTAGTGTGGACTACCTAGTCTGCTCTTCATGACAGAGGCCCTACAGAGTGCTGAAAAGCTTGTGATGAACTTCCAGTGTAATTTACGAAGAGCACACGCACCCTTACACCCACATAAACCCACCCAACCTTCTACACATGCTTTTTCTACCACTGTGCTGAGGTACTTGGGTGGAAATCATTACAATTCTGGCCGATTCCACCAAGTGGTTTGGTCCCCCGAGACCTCCAAAGAACAAGGAATGGGTTCACCCGCGGCACACGCAGATTTCCAGGCAGACGTGTTCTGCCACTCCTCAAGGACTCCCTGCAGCCAGTGCTGCTCAAGCAGTCGTGCCCCAGCGGGCTTGGCCAGGGGCAGAACATGCCCTGCCATGGAACATTTGCAAGGCTGAGCTGAGCAGGGTGGGGAGGTAGAAGGGTTAGGGAGGGGGAAGGCAGAGAAGTGCCCTCACCTCCAGGCAGCCAGGAGCACCTCCGCAGAAGCGGCTCCGTCCTTCCCCGCCCAGCACACAGACCTGGCTGGTGCAGTCTGACACTCTGATGTTCTGTCTGATTAAAGGAAAAAGAGATTGGAATCACACGTGGTGCAGGGACACTTTCATAATATACAGAAGAAGGCTGCAGATGATCAGTTCTCTATTTCCTCAGATTTCCCAGATTGTAAGAGTGATGAGGAATCTGAGTAGGGTACGAGCGCTACAGAATCAAAGGAAAAGGAAAAAAAAAATCAGCAGTGAGCAATTATATTCAAGGAGACAAGACAGTAAGTCAGACTCAGAGGCAACTCCAAGGCTGCCAACACAGCAGCTGGTATTGCAGAACATCTCCGTGGTTGGTCCCCAACCTCCCCGGCTGCCACTGGAGGAGCGGAGGGGTGTTGGAGCAGAGGAGCAGAGTGCAGGGGCGTAGGTGCAACCTTGCCCCAGTTTGCCTCCTCCTAGCAGGTCACAGCTGTTGGCTGGGGCACAACACATACACAAGTACTGCTGAAAATGCATGTTGAAGCATATTTCTCAGGGAGGCTGTTAATACCTGTGAGGAAAACACTGGAATAGTTTGCTGTTAATAGAGAAGAATACATTGCATAAACGACAAATTTCATGAGCTGTCATTGAGGAGGCTGCAGGGTCTAGTGGCTGTACCATGTAGCTGGGGACAGAGACAGCTGCATTCCCTTTCTACCTCTCCTTTGCTGACATTGGACAAGTTATTTCACCTTGTAGCACCTCAGTTTCCCCATCTGGATATTAGGATAATGATTTGACTGCTTCCTCAGTGAAGCAATGCTAGATCTGCAGATGAAGAGGGTCAGAGGCAAGCATTATTATTTAGCACCGTAAATATTCATACCATTGTGCAATGGGCAGGACTTGCTGAACAGACAACAGCCCTGGTTAGAGATCAGAAAGTTTACAGTCTCTAATACACTGCACCTATAAATCAACCCAATGCAACAAAGAACAAATATGGAGCTGCATATATTTTTGGCAGCTACACCATCTGACTGAATGCATGGTTGGGAAAAGAGTTTTGAAGAAGAGTTTGCATGCTTGGAGCATATAAATCAGAAAGTGGCTTCAAATTAGAAGGAGAATACCCCAGACACATAGAAGGGCTGCACAGGATCAGGTGGAGCAGAGCTTCCAGGAAAAAAAAAAAAAGATAGCCAAACTTGATAGGATGGTGAAAACTAGGAGAATAGGGTCAGGGCTGAGTAGGAGAGGAAATTATCTCATCAACATGGCAAGTGATATCTTTCTATTGATTTTCAAATGAATAGATTTTATGGCCAGGAGCAACTGTTTAAAATTGTAAATCATCATAATCTCACCTCTTGTACCCTGGAGATCAAAGAATTTCATCTAGTCATTTGAATTACATTAATCCTATGTAAATAAAACAGTGCACTAATTATAATCAGTTGGAAGATACAGATGCATCACAAAGACCTATGAGCATACAGTTAATACAAAAAGATTTTGCTAAAACTTAGCCTTTGCTCTTCATCAAAACAGGCACAAACCTGGAAATCACCCCAATTTCGGGTTGTGCCTGTGTGATATTTTGGTTATGCCCATTTCAATGGCTTGGGAAACACAGGCCCTGCTGCCATTCTCCCTGGAGGCACAGATCCCAATGCTTCCACAGCTGGAGGCAAGGCAGGGCTGCACAAGGGGCAGTTCATGGCCACTCTGGCGCTGCTTGCCTGGCCACCACACAGCCCCACGCTGCTTCTCGTAAGAAGGTGCTGGCATGCACTCTACTTTGGTGTCACCTGAGCACTTGGCAAGCAGAGCTGGGAAATGTGCTGAAACAGGGAGCTCCAGAACTGAACATCTTCACAGGCTCAGCCTGTGTCTGACAAAGAGCTTCATCTGAAAAGCACAAGGAGGAGAAGGAGGAACAACTCCTGAGAAGCCAAAATAAACTATTTCGACGCTTTCAAAATAGCAGGGCTGAACTTTTTGCTTTGAAGTGACCTGTTTCTGATAAAAACGCACTCAAAATATAAAAACAGTATTAAAAAAACCCTGGGAAAAATACTTTTGAGAGCTCAGCCTGCTGAGCATTGTGGTGATGCTGGAATCACCATTTTGGCTCAGACTCACAGCTTTGGTCAAACAAAAATTACAGACTGAAACACAGTAATTGTGCCTTGTGACAGTTTGACTTCTGTGCCTTTCAGCCATAAATCCAAAACAGCAATTATTTGCCCAGTGCTAATGAAGATCAAGTGGGAGAAGAAAAAAAAAATAAAAGAGAGAGAAAATACACAGCCTGTGAGCACACACCTAGTGGTAGTTTCACTAGGGTGAGGCTTGTAAGAGACCTCTAAGAAATGACCAGATGACATCAAAGGACTCACGACCCTCCCCATGTGATTACCATGCTGCTGACTGCCACCCCTCCCTCTCCAGCCCCATCTCACATCCCAAGCAAAGCAATCCATCCACCACAACACAAGCAAGCAAGGTGCCAGTGAAAGCCACAAACCCCAAAACTCAGGTGTGCATCCCCAAAACGAGGGGAGCATAAAGCCAGCCCCTGAGCCCCCAGGCATTGCCAAGGCATCACTCAGGACCTTCCTTAAGGGCAAAACTGGTTCATTATTGAATTCTCGGTCTGTAAAAGCAGCGAGAGCCGGCAGCAGGAGGGGATGCCGGTGGCTCCAGCGTGAGCGACAGCGCACATGGCTCTGCATCTCCAGAGTGGGAGTTTGGCCTCGCAGCCAGGCACTCAGATCTCATCAGGAACCCAAGGGGGTTTGCAGTTTGGGACTTAATCTTTTAATCTGGCTCTGCTCTGGTGCTCGTGGGCATGGGGCGTGCAGTGGTGGGTGAATGCTCTGGTGCCTCTCCCTCACTCGCTGCACCTCGTGGTGGATCCATGTTTAGGACAAGAAATGGAAACCAAGACTGTGAGGTGGCAAGAGGCCAAGGCATCACCCCAGGGAAAAGGCTTTCAGCACATGGGGTGACAAGGCAGCCCAATTTTCCTGAAGATGAAGCAAGTCAAGGCCAGCAAACAGAGGTCTCCATAATGTGAAGGTGGAGACGTGAGCACCACATGAGACAATAATTTAAAAAATCATAACCTGGAAATAAAAATACATAAGTGCAAATGGAGGTGTGTGCTTGCAGCTGAGACCAGGTAGCTGTTGGTACCCTCTGAAATTCCACCCTCCACTCCCAGAGTAACATTCCAAACTCCTCACAGGTAATCCTGGTGCATGCTTGCTCTACAGCTTGGTACAAGCCTCTCACCATTGACATTTACAGCCAGAAGGCAAAATCTTCATGTTGCAGAGGTCAAGAAGTCGTTCACCACTTATTTTGCCATGGCTAAGTAGACATCTGAATCCATGCTGAAGCCTTTTAAAAAAGTAAGCTGGCTTTCAAACATGCCATGCATTTGTATATACAGACCCGAGCACCTAAATGTTAGATGCATGAATCTAAATACTCTGTCCCTCAGTTTATCCATCTCTCATTGGTGGCTGAGGGTTGTTCACATCACACCATTTTAGGAAGCCAAGCACTGACAAAGAAGCCCAAAGTCTACAGGTGAAAGCCTGCAGGAGAGGGGAGTGATGACTACCCTACTTTTCCAAGTAAGGAGAAGGCTTCTGTGCCTTCCAGCTCCTCTCTTGGCAGTGATCTGTGTGTAGGCAGTGGTCATAATCAGGAAGTGCCTCCTCCAATTTACAGCTGGTGGTACCACCTGTGCCTCTCCAATTCCAGCCAAAACAACCACCTCCTCAAACCCACTTGTAAGGAAGGGCAGAGGATCCAGCTATGACAGCTCAGAGGGAAAAGCGAGGCTCAGGTTTAAGTGCTGACATTTTCCCTAGATGTGTACCACTGCTTACCAGCGTTTTCTTTCTTGTAAAAAACAATTACAGTGCCTGCTGAGAGAAGGTGGTCCCATTGTACCATAACAGTAAACAACTGGTAAGTGATAGGGTAGACATGGGACAACAAGAGAAGGGGAGGACATGCAGATTTGGCTGGGTCAATGAGCGACTGACGTACGTGCCTGTGTGGCAGCTGGAATGGAAGAAAGTGGAGTCATTACTCATCATTTCAAGTCTGTCAGGGAGTTACTTTCTGGAAGAAAAACAGTGGGTTAGTGACTGCTGGGGAGGCAGGGAACATTTCTGTACAACTGAGACAAAGCTGTGTATATGGGAGTATGTTCACATGCCTCATTGGTGTTATCCTTCTGTCTCCTGTGCTGGTTTTTGATTGCCAGGTCCCTCCCGGCCTTCCACCTCATCATGGTTGAAGCTGTCTCCCTACCAGTGCAGCATCTCAAAAAACAGTTCTGGATCTGCTTTAATCCACTCCAAACCTCGAATGGAGCTCATTTACTTTGGAAACTGGAAACCCAAGGAGATTTTAAATAACAGAAATTTGTAAAAATTACATTTCTGGTCAGCCAAAACTAACACCAGAAAGGGAAGTCTCGCTGTTCCCATCAATGGAACTAACAGCACGGCTTCCCAGACTGCCATGGATGAGATAGTCTGGACAAAAAGAATGGAGCCCACTTCCTTATGAGCTGGCATTCATTCTGGGGGGCTTAATGTTTCTAAACATGTATCCCTTGTGTGGCATATACTGTGTTCCTGCTCTGGTCCCACTCACAAAACTTCAGTTGACTTCTCTGTAGCGCAGAGGGCCAAGAGGCACTTATTTTCAGATTTACTAAATGCCTGCATTTCCAGTTAATCTGGAGCTGTGAGTGCCAAAACCTCAAGAGAGTCACTTACCCTCATTGCAAATATCATCTCAGCCTCTCTAATGCCACTGGAAGAGTAATAACCTTTTGAGAAGACTTAAGGCCACTTTAAAAGCTATATACAGAAAAAAATCCAAGAAGATCAGAATGAAAGCCAACAGTTTCTGTCATCAGATAAAACACTTCCTTTCAGTGTTTTCTCCTTTTGATTAGCTATTTCTTTTCATTTACATCCCATAGCCTCAAAAAGTTATTTTTGAATTATCTGTTTGCTGCAGATTTACTGTAGAGGCTCAACCATCTACTCATCTTTGAGAAAGTACACTGCTTCTGCTTGGTCCTGCAATTGCTTCCATATGAACCTAAGACAGGCAGGTTTTTTATCTTCCATTTAGATTTTTTTTTAAATGGATGATGAAAGCAGAAACAATTGAGCCATACAGCTCCCTAAAGCTTTTGATGTTCAGCTTCCCCAGTCCAGCACCATGGTGACACGCCAGCACAGGGAACATCCACTGCACAACAACAAAGAAACATGCACTTTGCATTTTAGAGAAAGTGCTCTTCACATGGCAAAACATCTGCCCAAACCTATAAAGCAGGCAGTTTGCTGTCTTTTAAGGCAGTCCTGATGCAACGCCTACAAGTCACTCTGCTTGGAAAAGGGGGACTTATTTTTTCTGCTAAACCCTGTATCCATTCATCAAAACCCCCTGTACACTGAAGAGTTGGACTTGATGATCCTTGTGGGCCCCTTCCAGCTTAGACAATTCTGTGATTCTGTAACTGATCCCCTCCACCTGTCCTTGCTGAATTCACACATTCACTCCCAATCTCCCAAAACTGGGATTGTCTTGTTGCTGGGATCCAGCACCAGGGGCTTCTGACCCATGCTTGGGATATCCTGGTGCTACTGACACATAAATAAACCATACATTTTCTTCCTCTAATCCACCAAGGATTGGAGGATTAATCACACCAAGGTGTGATCACCTCAGATCCTTGTGTCAAAGCAACACCCCCTGGGACAGCTGGAAGCACACAACACACATCACCAGCTCCAACAGCCCTCACCAGTCCCACCCAGTGGCCACCTCCATGGGATCTAGAGTAAGGAGTCCCACTGATTTCTTCCTGTAGCTGCTTCCTTGAGGTAGACCAGCAAATTTTGCCTTTTCCTGACATACAGCCTAGGTGGTGGTGCCTTAGAGAGCACCAGTGACAGCTGGATGAAAGGGAGCAAAGACTAGCCTTGTGATCTGTCAGAAAGTGACTGCTGGCCAACACAGACATGTGAGACCTGGGGTTTAGCAACAAGCAAGCAAAAAGCAAGCCTGCAGCTGTGCTTTCCTCTGTGCAAGTTTGACATCACTGAGAAAGGTCACATAAAAATAAAACCTCACTTTGAAATACACTGAAATACACACAGAACAGAACCTCTTCCAAAGGGTTTGCTAAGAAAACAAAGCAGAAAAGACATGGTCACCTTTGAGTATTGTGTGGATGGCTGCAAAATTGACTCCAATAATCGCTTCATAGGCCTTTCTCTTTCCAAAATTCACTGCCATCTTTTCAAAGACAGAACAACATATGATGTGGTTAAGGTGCTGATCCACCCCAAGGTGATGAATACCATCAGGACTGGGAGCTTCATCCCTTACATAACATTTCCTGTAATGAAACTTTCTGGCTGAACTTTGACATGGAAAATTTCAATCCAAATAATTAGGCTGAGTTGCCTTGAGTTGATGCATCTTACCTGTTTTGAGGAGTCTTGTATCACCATCCTCACTATAGAAGACATTAAAATTGCTCACTACACCCACTACCTTCAGGAGCAGGGGTAAGTTGGTCTGGTGCTACCCAAAAGAAACAGAGGGCTGGAGATCTTACATGATCAAGTGTTTCTGACAACAGATGAATTTTTTTTTTGGTAATGAGCAATTTTGCTCATTCTCTAAGCCTTTTCTACACTGAGACATTTTTAGCACTGGCAAGACCTAGCTCATTAACATACCCAGAAGATTTTAAAGTAAATTAGTATCACTGTTTCTTACAACTTGTGCAATTTTTCAACTTTCCAAAAGTAGGACAAGTTTAATTTTACCTGTTTCAAGGGTGTTACTGACCCTTCACATGTACTGCTAGAGGGAAGATCACATGGCAGATCCTACACCATGCTGGGAATATAGAAGAAGCTGAATGCCCAAAGGTTGCTGCTGCATTTCTCTTTTCCATTGTCTTTTCTCCAGAGGGAACTGTTTAGAGAGAGGATGAAATGACTGTGGGAAATAAAAAAATGTGTGAAAAAGGGAACCTGAAAAACGCAGCAACAAGAGGTCATTAGAAATCTCTTGAACAGTGAGAACGTTTCGGGTTTGTTGAGAAGCAGAACTATTCATCCCTATGCCACATGCAAAGTTGCTGAACTACACTATTTTCCCTCAGCTAAACATCAGCTTAATCATACAGATTTCAATCATGTAAACAATTAAAAATAATTGTTTTCCCTCAGCTGTTTTTTTTCCCCCCACAAAATACCAACAAAAATGGCACATGTTTCTCCTCTGACTTGAATTTACTTTATTTGTGCCAAAATTAATTTCTGACCTCTAATATGTGCTCCAAAAATGGTGGCTGAAATAGGAAACAAGACTTCCCATCTGATTAAATGTTTTTATGGTTTATGGTCACACAAGACCCACTGCCTAGTGCTTTCCTGCAATTCCTTCTCAGTGTTTAGAAATTCCTGATCAACAAGGAACACATCTGGGAAACCCAACCACAGCATTTCAGGGAAAAGAAACTAAAAGGAGAAGGATTTCAGAAGTGACAGCAGCTTAAGAAATAAGTATGGGGGGAAAAATTGGAAGGCCAGCCTAACACCCACAGATCCCAGCAGTAGTTCTAGGCAGGATTTATTCTAGTAATAAAAATACCTGGGGGATACAGGTATCCTAACACAACAGAAGTGGCAGCACTGGTAGAGCTGAGTTACATAAACACAGTGTCACCTTCTCCCTGCCTGCCTGGATCTCCAGGTACAGAGCAGGTTCTGTGGGATCACAAATGGGCAATTTTGTTAGCAGAAGACTTGGGAGCAGATGAAAGCTTGGGTCCACCATCCCCCAACATACCTGCCAGAGAAGCTGAGCTGGTACAGGGTGGGGAAATTAACTGTGCTAGATAAAGGAGTGGTTTTAAAATCTCCTTTTGCCTGGAGCACTGAAGAAACCAAGAGAAGGAATAGCAGCTCTGCAAGGGATGCAGCTGCATGCCACTCCTTTTTGAGGGTGAGCTGTGTTACTCCACTCTTTCCTCTTGAATTCTTCCCCAGGGAATTAGAAGCTGGAGGAAAATTAGGGTGTTTTATTTATTTATTTTCACCAACCTATTGTGCAGCATTTTTTATCTATGATCTAATAACTCTTTTAGCATTCATAACTTCTGTGATTTCAACCAGAGGAAAAATGCGATAGGATTTTGCATGACTCACGGGTCTTGTGAAATGCTTTAAAACAGCTCATCTTTCAAGCTTTTTACCCTGACTGAAGCAGGGTAAAAGCCCAAATTCTGTAAAATGGCCTGCACACAAGTTTCTGCAAAGCATGCTGATTTTTAAAGGTGATTTTCTTCTGAATATACAAACTGTTGTGGAAAATTTGACAAATATCTACCTGATTAAGCCCACAAAGGTGTGTTTCTACATTCTTGGGTACAGTCTTACATACCTGCCCAGAGCTTCAGGCTTTTATCTTTTTTTTTTTTTCCTTCTTCTTTAAAATCAAGGCCAAATTTTCAACTGGCAAAGTAGATCTGCAGATTGGGGTTTGCTGAGCCAATGGGAACTATTACCTAGAGCTTGCACAGAGTTACACTGCTCTCAGCTCTGCTGCCACTCTCAGTTGCTGGTACCAGACTCTCAGTGGTGTGAATCCACACAGGGCCACCAGAAATCTGATTGCCAAAGATCACTCAGCTTTGTTTCTAGTGAGCAGCTGCCATATGGATTTCCCTTTCCACTGAGCTCTGATGTGCCTGCATCCCTTCTCCTGCTCCCTCACCTCATTAGGGCTTATGACAGAAAGGCAAGTCATTGCCTGGAGCTCCTCAGGAAGCAAAGCACAGCTGCAAGCTCCTCATGCCTTTCCATCTGCATTTTTGTGGCACAGCAGCAATGCTCTGTGCATCACAGGCACTGAGCCTGACTGCTGTTCACTTCCAAAACCCACTACACCCTCCCAAGTTCTGTGTCCTCTTCTTTGATCTTTCCATCCATCCCTTTGGTCACAAGAACAGGAGCTTTGAGCTTTCTAGTTTTCAAATGCCTGCATTGTTTACGGCATTGCTGACCTCAGCCAAGGGCTTGGCAGCTTTCCCTGGGACAGAGAAGCACTGTGGGGAGGGGATGGACTCGGAGGCAGCACGAGAGAGCAGAGGCATGTCCCTGAAAGTCATCCTTCAGTGCAACTTTGGAAAAGGAAAGCTGTGACCAACACACAGAGTGACAGGCTGCAAACGCTGACATCCGAAAACCCTTTCCCACGGTGGGGAGAGTTGTGCTGCTGTTCCAAGTAACTCCTCTTACAAGGCTTACTAATAACAACAATTAGGAGTAGTAATAATAATAATGGGTAATGGAACGAGTTTGGGGTTCTGACTGTCATTCAGCAGGGAGTGAAATGTATCACAACTGTCTCTTTTAGAAGTGCTGAGAAAACTTGTCATCATTAAGGATTAAAGTACTAGGCAGATGTGACATTTAATATCTGAACTGCCATCAGACAGGAAATTGCATTTTAAGTTGCATTGTTATCCAAGTTAATACTAAAAAAAGAAATAAAGAAAAAAATACTACAGCTCTAACAGTAAGCACTGTGTGCTGTAGCCCCTGACACCCAAGGGTGGTTCCTGTACCACAGCATCCCCTTGGAGCCAGCCCCATGGCTGGGGATGTGAGCAGGATTCACCTGCACCTCCTGTACCACTGCATGAAACACACTGCAGGTTTCCAGGCCACACTGTAAACCAAAGAAAAACTAAGACACTTTCCAAAACAAATGAAAGTCATCTCTTCTTTTATTTCCCCTAAATGCTTGTCTCTGAAATGTCTTGCTGTGTTTGCCTCAACCTTTCAATGCTGGAAAGGCTGTGGCACAAGAGTGGCAAGCTGTGTGGACTGAGTTCTGGCAGAGTTCGATGGAGCAGGAAGGAAGTTAAAGGGGAAAAAGTTTCATATTTCAGTAGACAGAGACAAGTATTTCCTATAATAAGGAAACAGGATTTGACAGAATCTTTAGTGTTTTAAGCTTTTTATACCTCTCCTAATAAAAACTAAGCTCCTTTTCTCCTCCTGCCACAGTGTACTCAGATAAAATCCTTGTGAAGAACAACATGCACACACAGTATAATCTGACATTATTCCAGTGCTACAGGGAACATCTTGAACATAATTTCACCACATGGAAGTTGACTTGCTATGAGAAAAACACACAAAAAAGCTTTCAAAACAAATCTGTAAACACATTTATGCTCCCAATAGCCGTGATAAATCCAATTAAACAGCCAGGATGTGTGTTACATACTGTCACTAAAGAAGTTAATGCAGTTTCTGTGGCAGGGAATATACCATCTCTAAGCAAGAAATCCCAGTTCCAAACTGCCTGAGGTTCATGATTTTATAGTCAAGCCTCACTTGAGAGGACCAATAGCCAGACCAAGACTCTTTAAGCCCAGCTCACCCATATCCCATCCATGCTGGCATTGCATTGCCTGACCCTCACTCTGCCTAGTCCCAGCATCACCTTCTCTCTGTGCCATTTAGGGCCTTCAGGATCTCTACTTGCCTCTAATACACAAAAGGTCCTGCAGATCCACGTGCCATGCCCCACACAATACCAGTCTGATGTTCTGCTCCCAATACACTGAAAACATACAGCTGAAAACTATTGGGGAGGAATTATTTCAGCCTGAAACTGAAGAATTCTTTCCTGCAAATGCCAGTAGTGAACAAAGGAGAAATGCTGCCTTTGGACTGGGAAGGGCATGGTGTTTTGCAGCATCAGGGAACAAGAGACCCTGACTGAAGAACATCTGCTTCTGAGGAACATCAAACAATCCACAGTGAGGTTTCCACGGGCTACCTGTTAGGCACACTGGAAATATAAATCCTACTAAATCTGTAACACCGTTGCTTTGCATCAAAACAATTTAAATGTCATCGATATTTCTCATGAGGGAGCAAATTCCATTTATGAGTGCTCAGAACAAGAGCAGCAGCAGCTGGGCTGGTTCCCCACTGAAGGCTGGTCCCAGCTGCAGCACAACAGTGGAAATCCAGAGTGTTGTGTTCCACAACAGTGGAAACCCAGTGTGGAACATCTCGGCACTCGGCCCCACTGCTGGGCATCCTAATCACACATCAGCCACACAGGTAAGACTTCAAAGCTCAACTGCTAATTATCCTTCAAATAAAGGGTGTCAGTGGACCCAAATGTGTTCCACCTTTCTACTGGACAGGGCTGAGGGACACCCCAGCCATTGCTCCCCCACAGTCTCCCTGTTCCCGTTTCCCCCTGGTTTTAAGTTCTGTGCACACGATGGGTCACCCCTCCACAACCTTCCCATTTTTCTTCTTCAAAGGTTTGAAAACTCCATTTTCAGTGGATATAGCAATGATTTCTCTCAGGGCTGTGGTGCTATGACTCACAGCAAAAGAAACTAATATAGCACCTGGCTTAGATGCACAGCTTGGAAGCAAAACCAACCACAGGGAACATTTGCAGAGCAATACATGCCTACAGAACATTGGACAACGATTTTGAGCAGTGCAAGTTTTGGCCACTTAGAGATGTTTTAGAAGTTTCTCAATTCTCAGCAATACTCTGTCTTAAGGCATCCTATGGCCACACATGATCAGCTTAGTGAACATGGGTGTTTTGGGCTGGAAGATGCTATTGCTGACAACAGGCAGTGTGGATTGGAAGGGCAGGAGCAGAGCTGTGCCACAGGCAGTGGCCACCTGCCTGTGGAGTAGGATGTTTCTCCCCTGGCCTGATGCCAGCAGGAGCTGCTTTTCCCCACTGTCTTTGAACACAACCATGGATATTTTTATCCCTATCCTTTCTGCACGTGGATATCTGAAAAAGCCAGCATCTTATCTCCCTACAAGGATTATAGACACTTAGATAACAACAAATTAAGAAACGGACAAGTGTTAGCTGTGTGATTCCAGCCTGCTGGGTTTATTTGGGCATACAAGCTGCTGAAGCCACACCTGCCTGGCTCAGACACCATCTGAATGTTTGCAGAGCTGCTGGACACCTTGAGCAATAATGACAAGGCCCAAGGGCTTGATGAGTATTTCCAGGTGTGTCTAAGTTATTTCTGACCTCTTCAGACTGCAGTCTGTTTGGCTTATGGAGCTGGCAGCATCACCTGGTGTGTTTGGTATTGGAACTCCTTTGAAGCAGGGAATGGTGTTTGCAAGCTCACCAGTTCTCTGGCATGTCTCCACACCGAGGAAGCTTGCTTAGAGCTGGGAAGTGCCAAAGGTCCAAGTCAGCTGGCAAACAACACCTGCCTAGGGATGCTTTCCTTTGGTCGTACAGCTCTGGGAACAGACTTGAAGTTTAATGACACAGAAGAAAACCTCTTGTTTCCAGACCATGCTGTTTTTGAAATTAACAGCTTAAAAAGGTTTTTTTTCAGGAGTGAAAGAAAAAATCCAAGCCAGAATCTCAGTCCCCAGTTAACTTTAACATTTTGACATAAATATTTTAAATTCTTTTGCATTCATATCCATATTATAGAACTGGAAAGGCCAGAAGAATGCTGTGCAATTAAAGAAGCTGGAAGTGCTTGGAAAAGGAGTTTTGACTTTCAACCTGGAGTCACTCTTGTGCCTCCATCTCTTGTGCATTTTCAGCATTATATACATACATAATCCAGCATCCTAATCCTGAGCCAGGCTCCTCCAGGCACCTGTGCCTCAGGGGAGCCTGGTACTGATGCCACAACCTTTGGCAGATTTATAACAACACTGAACCTGGCTCCACATCCAGAGGAAACTGGAGCAGGAGACAAGGCTGGTCATGAGTAGAAGGTAGGAATCACAGGGACCAGCCCAGCATTAGCCCTCACTTTCAGAAGCTGGTCTCACTCCATGCTGTGGTAAATAAACTGGACAGTAGATAAACCAGGTTGTCTCCCTGCTCAGCAAACACGTCCTTCCCCAGTCCCAAACAGCCAAGAAGAAGTTACAGCTCTCACTAACACCTGCTAATGGCATGAACTGGGTTCTCCCACTCTTTCACACTCTGGAGATCTGCCCTGCACTCAGGAGAAGCCAGATTTTCACACAGGCTCATCAGAGGAATCCCACTGACTCCAACAGAATCAGAGCAGCAGGACACAGAGAGAGAGGTGCAAAGCTGTAAAGCCCCTGCACAAGTCCTACTGCAAGGGCATTTGGCAAGTACCTTTGTTGCATTTGGCACCAGATCAGAAAACTAAACCCTGCTAGTACTTTGAAGAGAAAGCCTCTCTCCTCACCTTGCTACATTATTTCTTTGCATTATCCTTTCTTATCCTGTCAGAATAGACGGCAGAGCTGGAAATACTCACTTCGTGAAGAGGATGAATCAGGGAAAAGTGCTTGTTTTCTTCTTTGACTTTCCTGAAGATTCTCTGGCCACTGTCAGAGGCAGGAGCCCAGGCTTGTTCAACCTTTCCTCTGAGTCAGCATAGCAAGTACCTTCACTTACTGGCACGAAAGGAGAAGAAAAGCATTTGTATTCTGCTGCAGTCGCTGTCAAAAAATCCTGTTGTTATCAGCAAGAGCTAATACGGATGTCAGGAGAGGCTGAAATTACTCCATCAGGGAATATTTGTAAAGATCTATTTGGGGCACATCCTGCATTTCTCAAGTACCTGCAGGAATCCTGTGACTAGCAGGGACAAAATGACTGTACATCCTATCCTGGCTCTCCCTGCCTAGATGTCCATACATGCACCAAGTATCGCTCACTTACTGGCATTTCACAAAAAGACAGCCCTTTAAACAAATTACCTTGTTTTAGAGAAAGGCATTGGAAAGCTCCCTGTGAGTAATGTACAATGTAAATCCATTAATCAGGCAAAGCCACTGCCATATCTCTACCTAATCATTCCATAGCACTTAATTCTTCGTCTCTCCCATGTTTATAATTAAATAGAACAAATGCAGCAGTCAAAAAATTCTGAGCTGGTGAGGGAAAAAGAAAAGTCACTAAGCAGCCTGTTCAGAAGTGCACAGAAAATGTGTAATGACAGAGGACTGTATCTGAAAGCAGGAAAAGTAGGAATTTAGAAAGGCCAGGCATCCTGGGAAGGGAGGGAAGCATGCCAAGCTGGCGTGCTCTGCCGGCAGCAGGAATTGCGCACCGGTGCGTTCCATGTGGGTGCAGGAGTGCTGCGGTGCATCCGTAAGGAACAGCAGGCTGTGAAATAAACCATCAACAACCCAACCCTGACCAGACAGGCTCTGAGAGAGCAAGGAGATATTTCAGGCAGGTTGGAGGTGCCTGGTTATGGCTGTGCCAATGGCCACCTGCCTGAGCTGGACCTGGCAGAGCCCACACATCGAAGAAAATAGGAAACAGCAAGACACTCAAAAATTTAATGGGTCAAACAGCAGTGGAGAGCCACAGGTTGCCTTTGTGTTGTACCCAAGAGCTGGAAAACATCATCAGAACCTTCTTAATAGAAAACAGCCTCCTTTGATCTAAAAGGGCTTGACAGGCTCCTTTGACAATACAGAGATTAATCCTGAAGGTAATTGAGCACACCAGGGCTAAAATTTAATTTCAAGAAACGTTGGAAAGAGAATAATTCTTTTCACAATTGTTTAACAGTACTAGCAATTCATTCTTCCAAGAGTGCTTCCTCAAATCCCAGGACAATTACTAAAGGCTACTGTATAAATGTGGAAACAGGAAACAACAGTCAGTATAAAGATAAATCTGAAGGCACAAGACAGACAGACATGCACTTATCCATAAATGAAACATTACTCCCATGGCCTCCTTACAAAACATACCACCTTCTGTGGTTTCTCATAGCAAACACAGGGGGTTGACTTCTTCTGTTAGTTCTCTTTCCTTCCTAGGCTCTCAAGGTTTGTTTTTAAATGAACTACAGAATGATGTTTTAAAGCTCATGACAGTGGGCAAGCCCTCTTTCTCCACAGGAGGGATGCAGCAATAAAACTGGTCCTGCCAGGTGCTGACCTGCCTGTCTGTATGGGGTGAGGGCTGTTGAGCTGCAGTGAAGCCCAGGTGTCTGAGACTCAGTCAGGATGTCAACATCAGTGGTAGGATCACCAGAGTACTTACCACAAACCATCTGGAATCAAAAGGAAACAAAACAGATTTAGGTAACTACTAAGCTAAGCCATGCATCAACCAGTAGCCTAAGAGCCAAAAGTGCTAATTTCTTAGTCAACACATCCTACTGGCATGCTCTCTTCTGGCATCTCCATCCACCAGCCTAGTTTACCCCTCATGTTGCTTTCCAGAGGGAATGTCCCTCCCCAGCACACTGGCACAGACCCAGGCTCACTCACAGCAACACCTCCATCCACCCATCCCACATCCAGCAAAGCCTCCCATAGGAGAATATATTCTATTCTGGGGTTTTATGGGTAGGCAATGACCTGCCATAAGTGTGTTTTCTCTTGGGACCATTCCCCATGGATAAATCCATGTAAGGTATTAGTGCTGCACAGCAGCACAGGGCAGTCTCACAGCTGCTCTTAGGCTGCATCAATGCTCCTTTACAGAGGTAACAAGATCCCTTATGCTTGTAAGCAGGGGTTCAGAGGCTCTTGAAAAAATGAAGCCTATAACCTACTAATCAGAGCAAATTTAACATAATAAACAAGAGCTCGTGGTCAAAAAGCCCCAACTGCTTCGCTATTGCAGATTCAAAGCAAAGAAGGAATCCAGTCAGATTTGTATCACTGCTTCCTTGCTCTATAAATAGCTGCAACTGCCATTCTAAAAATAAACCAGATAAATATTTAAGGCCCACTGCTACTTAGCTTACTGTTGTGCTCACATACTGCTTACTGTTGTGTAAACCAGGAGAAATATCAATGAGATCCATAAATTTACACCACAATGCTTTGCTGAAGTCAGAGGGAAGAACTGTTTTTCCAGTGATTACAGAAAAGTTCTCCCACAAACACTTCACCATCAGCTTTCCTTCCTCCTGACCTACAGATCCCTTCAACAGCCATGGGAACATGAGCATAGGGGGCAATGCCAAGAAAGCTGCTACAGTCCTTTTGTCTAATCCATGAGATAGATAAATAATTTTTTAAAAGGGTACCTCTGTCCTATTTAATTTTTAAGCTTAGCCTGAACAAGGACTGCAAAAGATACTCCCTAGAGCAGTTTAGGAAAAAGTACTCTGCTGGAATTTTCTATCTAGCTTGGTATCTATACTTGTCAAATAAAACAGCGATTACCATAAAACTACTGTAAAAATAAGCAGCTATACTTTTCTTTTGTAGATAATTTGTCTGTCCCCAAAATAACTCAGTATTTTGCCCGTGAAATACTTCAGACTAATGCACTTCTGAAAAAAACAGTTGGAGATGAACAAAATAGCCTCAAATAGCTCTTCTGTCTAAATTTAACTCAAATAAATTTTACATCAAATAAAAAGACAACATAATGTACCTGATAATGAATCGCATTATTTGTGAGGGCACTTACAGAACACAAATTATTTGTATTACTGGAATAAACATTCAACAAAATCCACCAAAACATGTGAAACTATTTAAAGGAAAATACAGTCATTCTTCATCCTGAATAAACCAAGGGGAAAAAACCAACCAACCAAACCAAAACCAACCTAAACTGTGCTTGAGCATGCATAGGTATTGTGTTATTCTGATTACATAGGAAAATCAAAGACACGAAGGCTGCCTGTTTTGCTATTTTTCCTTGCTTTTCCAGGAAACCAAATATTAAGTACCTGGCTTACAAACCTCCAGCAGTTGATCCCACTTCCTTTGACGTTCACCTCCTACGAATGACACAATCCAACACCCACGTACCAGCTCTAAGAAATCAAGAATGCTGTTGCTTCAACAAACCCCCATGCTCTTGGGGCCAGCCAAAGAAGGATGAAACACCCTGGAACTCTGCAAACAAATTATACCCACTGCTGATGTAAGGAGGGGGAAGGGAGGGCAAAGGGGAAAAAAGAAACATTAAATAAACCGGAGGAAGCATTCTTAGTCATCCAGAGCTATGTGCTGAGATTTTAACAGCACACCTGGAAATTGAAAGCCTCTATTAGCTCTAGCTAGAAAGGAAAGAGCAGGCTGCAAATGGGCAGTGAGCATCACCTCGTGGGGTGGGAATGGGACTCGAGTGCCTTCTCCTCAGCCTGGGCTGGCAGGTGCTGTGGGGCAGAGGAGCTGCCTCCAACAGCATGAGAGCCCAAGGCAGGCAGGGCTTTGGGGAGCACAGAGGAGCTCCCTCCCCACCTTACACAGCTGTTGCCTATTCCTGCTGCACAGGCCAAATAAATCATCAGCAGGCAGCACCTGAGGCCTTTGTAGAAAGACATGGATTCAGCAGCATTGAGAGGATTTGGTATCCCATCAAACACTGCAGCCAGCTTTTACACAGCTAGATGAGGGCATTGTGGATGATGTTGAGTGTTTTAGGGGCCAGAGCGTACAGGGTGGCAGGACTCCAAAAGTCTGGGAGGAAAACACACGCTGTGGACATGGCCCTGCACTGTTCCCCTTCCTCCTTCCCTGTTACTAAAGTGGCAATTTGTCATGCATGGAGCTTGAGAGCTTTGCATGCTGCACCCCAGGAATGTCACCCATCGCTGATATCAACAGCATTGCTGCCTGCCACAGCCAAGTCTTTCCTTGAGTACTCCCAGCCAAAAGCAGTTCTCACTCAATTTTCCACAGCTGAAAAGACCAGGGAAGGGCAGAGCTGACCTGCACCTATAAGTGACCTCCCCCTTCTCCCCCTATTTTGAATTATATTTATGAGCAAACAGGTAAAAATACTGCCTTTAAGCTCAGAACTCCAGCTTTGGCCTAAGCACCACCACCATTTAGGAAATCAGACAAACAAATGGGAAGAATGGAAAATGCAGCATAATTACTCAGAGCCACCCTGAAAGGCGGGCTGTTACCAAAACCACTGAGTGTCTTTTATTGAGGATTTCTTACTGCAGTAGAACACTGCCTAATAGCTGCTATATCCTGCTTGAGCGAGTATATTCTCCTCGGAAATCAAGCAGAGGTTTCTAATAGTTTTTGACAGAGTGTGGTCCCCTAAAGCTACAGTTTCTGTCTGATTCATGCTGACTAACTGTAACCCTACGACAGTTATTGAAAGTTAATTAGCGGTGAAGTGCTAAGAGCTCTAAAAATGAAAATACAAGCGAGAACTGAATGCAGAGTGTCTCCCTTCCCAGAAAAAATACTGCCAAGAAGGTTAACATAACCCAAAAAATATTGCAAGTTGAAAATGTGAGAGGGATTCCTCTAATAACTTGGCTGTGATGGTCCCTTGTTGTGTAGACACACAGCTGAGAGGTAACATATTCCTAAGGGTTTATTGGGGACCCAAGGAACAAACTGCAGTATGTCTTTCTTTATTAAATTTGCTAGAGGAAGTGCCTGGAAAGTTACATAGAGACAACACCCAAGTTACATAAAGACAAATATATAAATCAATTGCTGCTTCCTTTGGGGACTCAAGTTTGTCAGATGTTGCACACGCCATCAAATCCCAACTATTTTCGCCCTTATCCTTCACTTCCTCAGTGTTTGCAAGGAAAAATCCACAGTTAGATGCGAGCCCAGCCAGCACCAGGCAAGCGTAGGACGTGAGGCGAGGAGAGCCACAGCCCTGCACCACCCACTCCCTGCAGATGTAAGTGCCGAGACAAGGTGCGAGGCAGTGGGCAGCACCCTTCAGGTGTTAAAAAAGCCCATCCTGGCATCCCCAGAAGTTGGATGCAGCCCTAAACAATAAAAAATAACACTAAAAGCAACCTTCCCGCGGAGAAGGGGCATTGTTTTAACAACAAGGAAGGGAACGCATTGAAGCAAAGCAAGTAGGTTGGAAAAGCCAAATGTAGGGCTCAGTGTAAAAATAGACAACAGTGATGCCAGAATGCCTTGGCAAAATTGTGTTTATTGATTTTCACAGAATAGGGGAAAAAACTCCAGCCCTTTCCACCCCGACTGCTGACTGTGACTCACTAGTGATCTAAAATGACTGCAATGAGCAAGCGGGGACTGAGCTGAGTCGGACCTCGCTCATGTCTTCACAGGGTTGACAGGGAACGGCGTCCTGCTCCAGGCTCTCCCTTGTGGCTGCCCAGGAAATACAGAAAGCTGTGGATGTTCACTTCCATCACAACACCTGACAACACTCCGTTCGGGCAAGTCCTCTGGGTGGACAGAGGGTCTGACTAATGTGCACTTCAGTGTCTGGCTCAGCCACCGCTGCTTGCCGGCACCCCGGTGACCTGACTCGGCCTTTCCCCGCGGAGCTGGGTGTGGAAGGAGAACAACATCCACTGTCTCCCGTTCAGCCGGGTGACTGCCTGCGTTGAGGTCTGCAAGTGTCACAAGCTGTCCACGTTTGCTTTGGAACTACTTTACACCTTCACTGGGCGGCCAACGCTCTCACTCTGAGGGGAAGGACACGCTTTGGTCTGAGCTGTTATGTTCGATGGTTTTCCTCCTCCTTTCCAAGCGCACCCTCTCAGCCCCACGGAAGGCGTAAGAGGAGCCGGNCAGCGGAGAGGCGCCGCCAGCAGGTACTGCCCGTCCCCTCCCGCCCCCAAGGCAGGGCGGGTGCTCACAGGCCGGGGGTTCCTCAACCGCATCCCTCCCGGAGCAGGGACACGCTCCGCTCCCGCTGTTCCTGGGCCCCGCGGCTCCAGCTGCCGCCCAACATGGCGCTGCCCGGCAGACGGGCCGGGGCCGCCTCGCCCCGCCGGCAGCTGCGGCGGAGCCGGGGCAGCCGCGGCCCGAGGCGCTCTGCCGTGTCCCCCTGTTCTCCCGTGGCAGTCCGGTTCCCGCAGGACGGCCCCGCGCCGTGCCCGGGCGGGCAGGGGCGCTGGGAACCGGCCCGGGCGAGCCCGCACGGACAAAGGCGCGCAGAGGGCGGGCGGGTCCCTCCCGCTCCAGCGGCGGGGCCGGGAGCTGCCTCTGGGTGTGCGACTCCCTCTGGCTTTCTCAGGACCTCGGCCAGGGGAATCGGGTGCAGAACAGATCTTTCATTAACGTATTTGAGGGCAGGCAAACCCCTAAAGGCTGCGCTCGGTTGTAGCAGCGATAAGGAACTCGAGAACCGGCTTCCTCCTTGCATTGACGTTCTCGAGTCTCGGGCATCCTCCGGATTCTGCAGCAGATGCTGATGGCTCATAATTTCAAATTTCTTTGCTTGCAGTCACAGAATTTGAGAGTTACTTTACCTGTGTGTCCTCCAATAGCTAAACCTAGCACCACCTCACAGTTACCGGTTAGAAGCATCTCTTCTTTTGGAACATCGTTTCACTCTGTGGAGCTGATTTTTCTCAAGAAAAATGCCTTAAAACTATGGGTAGTAAGAAAATACTCGCTAGCCTTGCATGTGGATGACATTGCCTTTGACACGGACGGATACTTTATCCTTAGTGGCAGGAAATCCTAAGATGCCCTTCAGGGAAGGTGTGGACACTGGGCTGTGTTTTGGCCCTGCCATTTCCTGTTACTGGATTATCTTGGTTTTAGGCCTGGGTAGTGCCCAGCCTCACCTCCTTGCTGCCTCAGTCGGCAGCACGTCAGTGACAAATAATCCTTTTGCAGCATCACGCAATGACTTTTGTGAAAGTGCCTGTCTAAAAGTACAGCCAGTGCTTGTCTGAGTGGTTGTGCTCCCTCCCACTGGATTTGCCATGGATGAAAATTAATCCAATGGTTAATTCTTCCACAAGAAAAACGCCCAAATTTGAAGGTTAAACCAATTTAGTAGGATCATGTATGGACAATAGTTCTGTAATGCTATAATAAACCTAAGTAAGAACTATAATAAACCTGTGTAAGAACATCCACACAGTATTTTTTGTTGGCTTAACTAAATATGTTAAAATTTAATTTAGCTTAATTTCATCTTCCTTATAGAGACACAGCAGGTTTTTACCTGCAAACAGCATCTCATTGTCTGGATTGAGACTGCACATACCCATTGTGCTGCTCTGAGTGCATGACAGCATGTTAGCAGTTATTACTGAGCTTGGCTGAGACCTACATTTTCTATTCAGTAAGCTAGATGAGTCCCTCTGTTCGGATGTGTAATTATTTCCTCTATGCTTCTCTTTAATTATGTTCTTGAAACACTCTGGTAATGTACTGTAGGATATATTTTACGCATGTATATAGATCAGAATATATGTTATTCAAACTTGGCTCCATTAATCTTTTAGGTCAATTTCTGCTCAAAAGTGCAATCTTAATTCTGAAGACCATAGGGGCTTACTAACTTTCAGGAGGGTTAGAACAATTCACATCTCTAATTCAATGATTTATGGTGAGCTGTCAGTGCAGTTCCCTTATTACATGCCATGGCTGGACTGTGACAGGAGAAAAAAATGTTCTAAAAAGAAGAGTTGTGTGATTTAACATTAGAAACATTTCCGAGGGAGTATGACTTTTGTGATCAGCAGCCGTGTCATGTGCTAAGTGACTGTGTTAATATGTAAGTCTGTTTACCTGCTCAGACTCCCACAGTTGCATTCACCACTGGTACAGGGAACTCTGGTGGAGTTACACCCACTCATGCCAGCAGAGAATTTGGCCCAGAGGCCCTATTCCAGTACCATCAAAACACTGATGCTGAAGCCAAGTTTTTCTGGATTACATTTTTTAAAAATACCACCCTGGTTATTTTTTTCCCAAAGGTGTTGCAGTTTACTTTGGAGCCTAAATCACTTGATTAGGAGTCCAATTTGAATTTCCATCTAAATCATATTGAACATGTTTCTGTCAGCATTTACAACAATGAAATGGACTATAATTAGACATTTGTATCTGACACATGCCTAAAATTAATTTTGCTCCCCCCAGGTAAAAACTGCAGCTTATTGCAGGAAATGGATGTCATCCAGAAGCAGGATGAAAACTGTTACTGCTATGTGCAAAACAGAACCATTCACTTACAGTACCTGTGGTCGACTGTCCAGGTAAGAGGCTGTTCTGGGGATCAGTCAGTACATTTCATGTGAGCTTTTCCCATCCTACCATGTGGCCAGTTAGCAAAATTAGGGCAGTGTCTCCATGGAATTAAGTAGCTGGGACCATGATAAAAATGCAGCCTCCAGTTGGGATGCAGTGAGATTTGGTCTCTGGCTTAGAGTATGACAGTGCCACAAAAACATTAATTTAGGATTGTGTATTATTTTCTTGCACACCTTTCCTGCTGATGGACCACTGTTAACCTCTGCAACAAATGCTTTTGCTTATCACCAACTGCCTTTATGGAACTTCTAAATTTGAGGACTACATGCAGTTCTGTGGCTCTCTCACCACAGCACACCAAAGTGTAGGAACCAAAGGCTCATTAGGTTGTGACTAATGAACAAACAGCAGCAGCAGCAGCGTGTTTGGTCTCCTGAGTAACAGAGGGTCATCTTACAAGACACACATTTAGAGATTAGTTTGAAGCAAACAAAAATCTCTTCAAGAGTGGAAGCAGTAACAGCTAGAGGAACGAGCTAACCATCTCCACAGTTCCTTTTCTTTCCTGAGAAGTATGTCTCCAGACAAAGAAAGGAAACGGTTTCATGTTGTCTCTGTTGGAGGATTTTTCTCTCAGATATAAGAAAGTGAAACATCTCTTTGTCTGTTCCCAGGACTGTTTTCCTCAGGAACATGTTGGAGGTGTTTTTATGAATGGTAGCAGGCTCCAGGTGGTAAAACCCTCCATCAGTCACACAAACTTTCCTGGAGTCAATGTTTAAAAGCAGAAAGTTCAGATTTTTTCCACAACAAATTGCTTGCTGACACATTGTCTCCTTTCCCAGTATAAACTTGGGTTATTACCCATTCCATCACTTTCTTGCACCTGGGTCTTTGTTGTCTAGTAGGCCCTGATGAATGTATCAGAGTCCTCAGGAAAATCACCCCAACTTGGAAGATGGACAAGATCTTTTACCAGTTTGGTGGGGGAGGGCACTGGGAACCAGCAGAAAAACCCCAAAATACCCAAGAGGAATGTGCTTCTATTTAAATTTCTGGTTATGCTATCTTTCATTTTCCTCGTCCCTCTTATGTCCCCAACATGAAGATTGCATTATAAAGAAAAGCAAGTCAAATTTGTTACGGTTCAGGAGGGGAAGGAGGAGGGGTATGAACATTCACAAAACAAACGGTGGTCAATCAGGTATTACTGGCTTTGTCAGAAATTTGTGTGTGGGCAAGTGTCACAGTAAAACCAAACCCACTGTGCTTTTGGATGGATTGAGGTCCCTCCACTGAACTTTGCTGCCAATGAGTTCTCTGAATTACCTTGTAAAGTGATTAATTGTTAACAATTAATCTTTGCATAATATAAATAACCAATACTAAACAATTAAGATTTATTTTCATAACCACATGCATAGCTGATATATGATATGATTCACAAAATCCCACAGTGATTCTGAGCTGCTTCTCTGTGTATTTTGTTCTTTGTTTCTAGATAAAAGTTAACAGCAGAGAAAGGTTTCGGTTTGAGCCTATTACAGAAAAAAACAACTGTTGGAATTCAGAAACTGTTTTTGAGTTTGTTGCATGTGCTGTTCAAATCCTCTGGAAGCCAGAGACATGTACAGAAACTTTTCTGAGCATAAAACAGTATGGAGAAGATGTTTGTTTCAAAATACAACCCTTCAAAATTGAACCGTACGTTGTGAGGGTGAAAAGAGAAAGTAAGTAACAAATCTTTGAGTTTAGATTACAGATGGCTTGGTATTGCCAGTGCTACTGAATGTACCATCTCTTCTGTAAGAAGCTTGGGACTTCTCTGTTGATATTTTATATAATCAGCAGTTCAGACTGAATTAGTCTAAAGTCAATTTCTATTTCTTTCCCCCCTTTTTAGTGCTAGATGGAAAGCTCTTGTTTTTGTTTGTAGCTGGAATTTTTCTGTTCCATTTTGCAAACAGCCTGAGCAGGTGAGTACTGGCTGCTTTTGACCTTCTTTCCCAAAGCCTGTGCATCTTTGGTCTGTTTGCTAAGCTAAAGAGGCAGTTCTTTGGGAAAGTGAAATAAGGAACTGAACATATATTTAAAACTTCCTCATACCATTTGTGTTTGGACAGATTGTGACATACCTTGGGGTGCCCAACTCTGTTTATCAAATCAGCTGTGTTAGGGTTTTTGTATCCAAAAAACCAAGGCAATCAATCCTCAGTGGGCAAGTGTGTGGATCAGAAAAGTCCTTTTTCCCTTTTGTAGACCACTGAGGATAGCTGAATGCTAAATAATGCTGATTATTAGTGATGCCTTCCTTGGGGGGAAATATTTAGGATAAAGTCATTTGGGGCATATTCTGCCTCCACCTTTGTGCCAGCCTTTCTTCTGATGCACGTTTTGCATAGCACATAAGGGAGGATACTCAGTTGTTACAGCAAAATATGTGCCCACAACTTCAAAGCAAAGTGAGTCACAAAATAATTGTCAGGAGGCACCTCTAAAACAAGCAGAGCAGCAATAGGTTTTATAGCATTAACTCTGAATTAAGAAGATGGAATTTATAAATGCATATGCTTAGGGAAAAAAAAAAAAACTTGTGGGTTTGTGGAGGGTTTCCTGCATTTTAAATTAAAATAAAACTTCTCTTGCAGTACAGAACCATATTAGTTATTTCACTTTCTTCTGTGTACTAGAGACTAGAAGGTCAATGCAATCAGAAGTAGCGTGAGCTTTAAAAAATCCCAGCACAGTCTCTTAACCTGTAACAACTCCAGTGACCTTAAGTATTTGTTGGGAATTTTTCCTTACATAGATTTAATACCTGAACTGGGCCTGTTAACCATATAACTACAACTCTAACTTACAGCTGATTTAAGTTCTTATTGAAGATCACTGCTGTTTTTACAAATGTTGGCATCTTAGCCAATTACAAATGATACTTCTCACTATATTCTCTCTTGTTCTCTTTACAGGAGTGCCAAGTTCTTTTATCTTTCTGGAGTAATACTGGGTGTTCTTGCTCTGCTAGTCTTTGTCCTGTTGACACTTAAAAGATTTATTCCAAGGGTAAATTTACATTTATAAAACAAAATAATAGTAATCATCATAATACAAGAAGTCCAGAGCCAGATTCTGACCTTGTTCTGGTTTTGTGGCCAGGTAACTGCACTGAAATGATTGCAGGATTGCTTGAATAAAGTAAATATAGTTAGGTCAGAGCCAAGTTCTATTTAGCTTCCTCCTGAGTTTAAACTGAACAGGCATTGGTGATATACAAGAAGAGTTCATTCTGAAACAAATTATTTTTATTGAACTGATGCTAAGCTTACCTGTGAATCTGTGAATCAATCTAAATAAAAATATAGTGGCAACTGAGGCAGATTCTCTTCCATTCACCAAAGACAATTCATTGTAAGGCAGATGTGAATTTTTCCTTTAGTTTTATAATTCCCAGAATATTGCTGTGCATTCCCATAATATTGCTGAGATATGATAATTGGGAAGACATGTCCATAGGGTTATACTGTGACACTGGGACATGATACACAAATACAGGGATGCAGTTGCTCTGCTTGGAATTGATACTGTTTTGTTATAGCATGCAGAGGATTGTGTAGTGGAAGTCTCAAACCCTGTAAGTCTAAAGAATTTCACATGTGTTTTTTCCTGTGAGTTCCTTTGGAAACAATGGTCCTGATTCTGGCTTGAATTTTTTTGATGAAGTTTCTTACCTTTTTTCTTTTTTAATTTCTAGCACAGTACCTTCTGGATTTTAATGAGTGGTTCCTGGATGGTCTCTCTCTATTTTATTTACTGCTTTAAAGAGAATGTACAGTGGTTGTGGTCTGAACACAAAAACTACCTGTTGGGTAAGAAAATTACCAAGAAATGTGCTGCAGATTTTGGTTTAATTCAGTTGTCAGATGAATACCTGCCCATAAAAAAAGAAAATTAAGTGACTCATTTATAGAGTTCTATTTTCTCCTAAGCCACAGATGTTGAAACATTCTAAAGGTTCCTAATCCACTCAAATGAGTGTTTACTCACATTGTATCTTTAAATAAGGAGTTTGATGTAGAGGACTAGTTCTAAGAGCAGATTTTGCTTCCATTCTTTGTTCATTGATTTGTTGTTACATACTTTCCCTGTAAGAGCAAAAGGGCAGCTCCTCTGGTTTGCACTTTTCTGGATGTGGGAAATGGATGCACACATTGGGAATGGGATGTGGCTGCAGGGGCTGACAAACCTATTGATCTGGCACCTGCCTCAACGTGGTCACGTGAGGAGAATTCATGTGCAGCCCACAGCATTGGCTAAAAGCTGTTCAGAGATAACTTTGTGAACTCTTGGTGCACTATGGAAATAGAAAGCACATAAACCATCATGTCTTTAAGACAACACAAGGATCAGTAGGCTGCACTTCACAGCAGCTACAAACTTTGTGAAGCCAAGTAAAGTTTATAGGGGTAGTTTGCTTCTTTTTCTCCATGTCCTTTTCTGTTCCTACAGGGTATTTTCTGGCTGTTGGGATTACCAGCTTTGCCATTTGCTATCAGCATGGGCCGCTGACCACAGAACTCAGCATAACCTTGTTCACATGGATACTCCAATTAACAGCCTTTGTCCTGATCTACTTTGGTGTCACCATCCCTCAAGTTGCATATGCAGTCATAGCAGTCAGCCTATGCTCCAAAGGGCTGTGTTACCCCCTGGGTGCTGCCTGTCACGTTGCCAGGTCTGTGTCTATTTGTGAATGTCCAAGTCCTGGGAGAACCAGGAAACACTGGAAGCTGATAATGAAAAATCCCCTACACTTCAATAATGGTTTAGGGATTTCTAGTACTAGGTCAGGATTTTGCCAAATGTAAAACTGCTGTAGGAAATGTTTATGGTCCAGAGACGCAGAAATTATTTTCCACTTGGCAGTTTTAAGCATGAGTTTTGTTCTGTGGATAATGGAGAAGTGTGACTGTGTTCTTAAGGACAAATGTAGCACCTTCTAGCCCACGGCATATGGCAACCAGAACATTTCTGTTTGATTGATTGACTGCAGCAATACTGCCTTGGTTTGACGTGTAGTGAGAGAAGCTGCAGGGGACTCATATGGAATCTTAGGGATAAAACAGTGTACCATCACCAAGGATGCAGCTGTTCAAAAGTGACAGTCCTTGGAGGTTCATTAGAGTTCAGAGACTTAAAATCACATGTCCACAAAACAGTGTTCTCCATGATTTTAGTTTTTCTTCCTGTGATTCATGGAAACAATCTATCAGAACTATGGAGATATTCCTCAGCATTCCTAGAGGCCCATTTACATTGTGGATTTGGAATAGGAACTGGTTGCAGTAGGTAGACCTTAACTTGCTAAGTGTTTGCAATAGCAATACAGGACCAACGTGTTTGCTCATCCTTGAATCTGAAGTATGTTTTAGCACAAGTGCAATACTCAAATGAAGATTCTGAAAAGCCCTGCCAATTGATACGTTTTTTACCTTCAGTGATGGATGGCATCCAGCTTCAGAGTCTTTAGTACAGACTGTTCCATAGCTGTGGACTCTGCTGAACTGCAGAGAAGTAGGGAGAGGCAAAGGCTAGAACTGGCATAACCAAAATAATAAAAAACAAATAATTTGGGTTTAGCTTCTCTTTACACACTGTTTAGTTTTGAAGAACATACAGCTTTGTATGTCTTCTCTTTTTACATGCTTGTCTTTACATCTTGTCTTCTCTTTTTACATGCTGAAGTGTGCCCTAAGTTGAAGCTTCTTTATTTTAAGTAGAATTTATCATTTTTTATAGACCAATTTTTACCTGCAGCTGAGGAGCAACAGCTGTTTCAAAAGCAACATGTAAGATCAGCACCTGTTGTAAGCAGGTTCAGAACACTCTGGAATCAGTATGATGTGGCCACAAGTTCACTTTTACTATACTTTGAAGTTTTACTCTGAAACACTGTAGTTTATTCTTCATGTGGTTCTTTCTGTTCGGTTTTCATGAACTGATGCTTCTATAAAGAAATACAGCTCTACAAATCTCTCTTAGGAGAATGATAAGGGCTTTCTAATTTTTGTTTCAAAATCCTTAAGCCACAGCACCAAACTGTGAGGCCATGATGCCAGATACACAGTTCAGAGCAGCAAATATATCAGAATAATTTAGAATCTTGCAGTATTTCTTGTTAAGAACAGTGGATCTCACTGAGCCAGCAAGACCCTTCACCTTTTCACCTAAACAATGGCTACAGTTCTCTGTTTTAAAGGGATATAAGGAGGAGAGTTGAACGCTGCTGATGTTGGAGCAGGTGTTTTTATACAGAGCTGGAAGTTTTATGGGCATCCAGCCCTTGCTTATCTTAACTCATCACAACATTTAAATTGAAAGCAGTCCAGAAGGAAACAGAACATGGCACACTTTCTAATTTATATCTAATTATATTATACATTGCTACGCAGCAGCTAAAAAACCATCAGATTGTAAACATTTTTGCCTCAGACTACTCAGTTTTGTAATTTAGAGCAAGATTTAAGAGAAGCTATCTAGTAAACAACACGAACAACTCACAACAGGCTTAGAGCATTGCTTATCTTTGAAGTAACATATGCAAACTGGGTTTTGATTCAGCCCATGTCTCTGCACAGACACATTTTGCATTTTGCACCTAAAAATGGCTGAGCAAGCAGCCATCTCTTTAATTCTGTGAGATTTTAGTCCATGCATACACAATAAGAACCTGATCTAAAGCTCATGTGAAGCTCATTAAACATCATGTAAAATTCTACAGCTTTGGTTAAGACCTAGGGTTAACAGGCTTGCAAACATTACATACCTTGTCCTCAAATGTAAGAATGCAGCTTGTTCTCTTAAAAGGGTAGAGGTGACTAATGCATGTTAATAGCAGGTATAGAGAAAAAGGGCAGATAATTACGTGCCAGAAGACTTTATAAATACTGATTATTTTAATTTTGTTCTAGAAAAATGAAGCATCACTTTAAATCAAAAAAATTGGTGTTTAAATACCTTACTGAAGAGGAGTATCGAGAACAAGGTGAAAGTGAAACTACCAGAGCTCTGGAGGAGCTGCGCTCATTCTGCAGGAGCCCTGACTTCCCATCATGGATAGCTGTATCCAAACTCCAGGCTCCACACAGGTAAGAAAACCCAGCTCCTCTAAAACAGGAAACACATTGCACACAGCAGACCTAAGTGCCACTGCAGGCACTGTTCCAGGTGTGTTTATCTTGCATATCCCACTCAGGACCACAGCCACACCTCTCAAGGGTATTAAACTTCTGTTTGTTCCTCCCTGACCACAAATTACTCTTGGGAGTTTGCAGACCTTCACAGCTAATTCATGGTCATAGAACTTAAAGGCTTCCTACAGTGCCTCTGTAAGCTCTTGCAGTGACCCTGGTGGCTGTCTAACCAGTGAAATTGCCCTCCTTCCGGCTTTAGAGCAGTGCCTTTTTCTGTGGTGTAAAACTGGGGCAGGGTGAAGATACATACTCAAATATTATCTATATTAAGCTCTCCAACTGCAAACCTGCAGAGTCAGGGAATCCTATTATTGAAGTATCACTATCTAACACTAAGAATACAGAGAAAGTAAATCAATACCTGCAACTAGCAAGTAGAACAGGTAGAAGAGCTGTGCCATGTATAGCTTAAGAGATAAACCTAAGACAAATATATGTCAGGAAGGGTCAGGCAAGCAAAGCCAGAAAACCCTGCAGAATATAAAATTAATCATAACAGTGATATTCCCATCAAAACAAAAACTTGAAGAGATCAGAAGTAGAGTTTTATATATTAGCCAGCCATAAAGACTTAGTCCTTGCCACAGAACCAAGTGTCACGATTTTAAAGGAACCCCAGTCAGCTTGGAATTTAATCAATAACAAGTTAAACTCAGTTTCAGAACCTTCATCTTCCTTGGACTGGCACACAGACAGCCCCTCTGCCAGGTTTTACAGATTTACTGTTAAACAGTCTTCCTTTCTAAGCTGCTTGCCTTCTTTAGCATGATGGAGAGATAAAAAAGTGAAAGCTTACTGCTGTATTGTAGAACTAAATACCACCAAATGTACAAAACAACTTGAAACACACATATTTTCTAGCCGTCATTTTGTTAATAGAGTTTTTATAAACTGTTCACTGGTTGAGAATAGGGAAATAAAAAGGAGAACCAACAGCAATCAGATTTGGAGAACCCCTCCCAGCTCCCATTAAGCATCAGACTGTGGTTCATCCCAAAGCAAACCTGTTCCCCATTTAGACTAGAAGAGCTTCCAAGAACAGCGAGGTGACGACGTTCATCTCACAGAAATGTTGTCTGAAATGTAAATTATTGATCAGTTTACCAGAACTGCAGAATGTAGCTGCATTTCCTTTTTCATACATTTCTCTGATGCTGTCGACACTTACCCAGGTGTCAGAACTGCCGTCTGTTCCACACTCTTGCCAGAAACCTCCAGCTCCATTCTCTCTTCTCAATGGAGTTGCCCACTGAAAGGAAGATTTGTGGGGGATTGCAGTACAGTGACAGTGCTAAGTTCATGCTTTGTTCTGGCATTTACTTGGAGCAGCTGCAGAATTCCCAGTCTGCAGCTCCAGCTTCACCAGAGGCAGGAATTCTTTGGGAAGACTTGAGCTCAGCTTCCCCACAGTGTGCACACAGCACCAGCAACAAGGTGACTACACACAATGTAGGAGTGCAGAATTCTTGCCATTTTTTCCTTCCATTACCAGTATCACCACACCTGAATTCTTACAGCCTTTGTCTCAAATATGCTACAGCTTTAATTTATTTTTTGAAGCTAAAGTACCAACTACCCCACTGTGCAAATGCTTACTCTGGATTACCCTGGAAGTACTGACAAGACGTGAAAACAAAGTTCTTCTTGCTTAGTCACAAGACCTTGCAGATGGTTTCCAGAGGAGCAAAAGTTACTTCTACAGAAAATACTGAAAAGATGAGCTGGGAAAACCAGTCTTTGGGGTTGTTGCCATCCGTTATTGGAACTTCTCCACATCTGCACTGCCTGTGGGGATGTCCTTACAACACACCTTAAATAGCAATACCCCTAGAATTTACAGTATTTCTTCTTTTAATTTCTCAACTGATCACTTCTCCCTTTCAAAATTTGGCAGGTTTGCAGCTTTTGTTCTGGGATCTCCCCACGTCTCACCTGCAGAAACAAAGGCGCATGATGAGCAGTATGGCATTGGGAGCTTCTTCCTGGAAGAGCAGCTGTTTGAGACAAGGGCACAGTCTGAGCAAGGTGAGCCAGCCAATTCTGTCCATGAAGAAGATGAGGAGAATGAAAATGAAATGCATACACGGATTCCATTTCCATATGCTACTGAGCTGCTCTGAGCTTTGAGAAATAACAACAACAACAAAAGAGAGACAGAAAACACACTTGTCCTAGAAAGGGAGGATACAGAATGAGAGTTCACACTTGGCCTTTTCTTGTGGTTGCTGGTGGACAAAGAAGGGTTTTTGAAAAAAACTGTTTCCTGTATCACCGATGTTACCTGATTAGAGCAACAGAAGAAAACCATAGGGGCTGTTCAAGTGAAGAGGAATCTTATGCTGTGGGTTATTTTCAATAGGGAAACAAACACTGTGTATTTCCAAGGCAAGTATTGGAGACAGCCTGTCCACCAGGATGCTGCCTTTTACCAAGGACACTACCTCTAGTAAACAGAGAATCTGTTTTGGCCCTTTCCATCGTCAAGTCCTCTGTGCTGAGCACTAGAGGGAGGAAAAGCCATTTTTAATACTCTCCTTTTACTAAGTACCCTCTGTGTCAACACTTCTGATAATGCTGTTAGAGTGTCGATAAACCGTGTTCGTTGTTTGTGAGACTTTTCACAAAGAGTTAATGCAGCTGAACAAGGTTTGTTTCCTCTTCTGCCTGGGCTCCTCTGTTAGCTTCATCCTGCCTCTGCCTTTTGTTTTAAGCTCCCCTTGCCCCTCAGAATGCTGCCTGACTTTTCACCCTCTACCTGTATTGTTCTGTTCTTCATCTCTGCTGTAGTTGCACTGCATTTTGTTCCTTCCAAGTCTTTGTTTATTTACATACTTTCTTCTCTCTTGTACAGATCTTCTGCTAAACTTTTCTCTAGCCCTCTGCTTCTCCACCTCTGACACAATGCAGATGGTTTAGGAGAGGTTTTTCCATCTCCAAACATTTTTGTTATTGCCTTCAGTTTCAGTGTCAGCTTACCTCAGGCAGGTGTTGCTGTCTATTCCAAGCCTCTCAAGAGCCTCAAAAAGGCCACAAAGGCTGAGGCTGTTTCAGCTGCAGGGAGAAACTGCTAATAGCAGAGCCAGAGTGCTGCTGTGAGCCTGGAACTGGGAATGCAGATAACCCACACAGAGCTCCACTGGCCTCAGAGTACTCAGTAGTTTGTTCACTGAGTAAGAAGCAGAAAATCATTTCTGGCAAAACAATGAGGGGAAGATACCTGGCTTTCACCTTCCTTTTCTCAGCCGTCTGTGGGACTTCTCACAGGAGGTATGTAGGGAGGACCAGAGAGAAATTTAGGCAGTCACGTGTCTTTCAGCTTATGTACTACACAGTCCTAGGCTAGAGAGTAGAGTGTGTACCTCAGTTCATCCACCTGCAGATGTCATTTCTTTCTTCTGTTCTTTACACTATCCCTCCCTGTATTCTTCTGTTCTCGCTTTGCTGTTTTCCTTTACTGTCTTACAAACTGCAGAAAACAGAAGACCATTAATTCTGATTAATGCAGTATCTGATCTTACCAGGAACTGTCAGCAACAGGGAGCAGTTGGTGCTCAAGAAGGGCATGTCAGACTGGGATCTATCTGCTTTAAAAGGGGTGTCTGTTCTTTGTAACATGCCTAATGGTGCAGCATGACTTCAGCAGTGCAGGTGCTGTCCTGGGTTCTCCTTGTCCATCGCTGCACCAGGGACAAAACCCATTAGCTCCAATGGTGCTAAGACGTGTGGCCATACCATCATCCAAGAGCTCCTCTGTGTATCAAAGGACTCAGACTTGGTGCTAGAAAGCCTCAAAGCCTTACTGATACGGTCTTTTCTCCTTCACGTTGCTTCAGCTTTACTTCAGTTTAAAAGGAACACTTCCATTTTACAGTACAGAGACACTTAGCACCCTTTAGTGCCATAAAATTTTAAGTACCTATGCAGAATCTAAAGCATGTTTAGCAGAGAAAAGCAATGGCAAGCAGGTGATCCAAAATGCACTTGCTGTTAAGTCAAGAACATTCAGAAACAGAGCGAGAGTTCTGTTTAGGAAGGCCACTAGCAGCAAGACTCACCTCTAAGAGAAGCTGCTGATACTAAATCCACAGCTAAATTGCCACCCACACTCTAGAAGTCAGGTTTGGCTTGGGGGACTCTGGCACTAGCAACAAGCAGTTGTGAAAACAGAGGAAAGCCTCATTATCTTGGCTGGTTTGAGAGAAGGGTGGAAACTTCCCCTGAACAATTACCATAGACCAAATCAGATTTATTTAATCTTTCTCTGTGTCGCCATCATGAAAATGGAGTACTTAAAAATCATTACGGATTAGGCAAAGGATACTCAAATAGATGTCTTAATGTTTTTTGCATGTTTTAAAGTACACAGGTTTTTTTCAGTGTACTTCATAGTTAGCCAAGAACTCCTATCCAACCAATTTGAGGCCAAGGAAGAGAATCAGATTTGTCTGAGCTTAAACACACAGTTTTTCTGGATGTCCTCTCTTTAGTGAGGTAGTGATCATTACCCTTCCATAATATGGAGGTATGTACTATGTAAGTACATAATATGTATTTACATAAAATAGCCCAGATTACACATTAAGGTAGTATTTTGCCTAAGCAATATGGTAAATGGAAAAGCCCCCCCCCCGCCCCAGTTTAGGTAAATACATGTTTTAGAAGAATACCAGGTACACCTACTTCAACAAAGAAAAAAGTTTAAAAGCAATAAAAATTAAATAAAAATCCACCCACACTGTATGTAGTTGTGAGATCCATCATTTGGCAGGGATTGGTAGGTACTATCCCAAGTAGAGCAGGAAACTGCTAAATGCACGCAAAACAGAATGACAGCAACAGGAGAAAGATGATGGCTACCTTAGTGGGTAGCTAATAGTTACCTTAAAAATCCTCCCAAACCCGTTCCAACACTGGAAGGGTTTCATAAACAAAACCCACCAAAACCAGCTGCTGTCACTGGAGCACTGTTCACTTGCACAGGGCTCCTGTGATATGTGGAGATGACACAGCCTTACTGAAACACAATTGTTAAGTACTGACTACTGTTCAGCTAGAAAACCTAGGAACAGAATGTAGGCATTGATCCATTGCCCTCTTATAAAAGCCTTTCTCCCTTAACAAAAGATGCTACATTTTTCTCTGTTCTCTGTGGTGTTCACAGTGATGCCCTGCACTCTTCCATATCGACCAGTTTACAACACACATTGGTTTGTGTCCTTTACATTCCCTGCACCCCACAGAAGCGAATTGGTGCCTACAGTCGGATTTTATTATCAAATACTGTTTTAACACAGTGCAAGAGTAGTTCTCAAGCTCTTGGTTCAGCATCCTCCAGTGACTTTAGTAAAAGGTCATTATCACTAAATTATTTTCACTTCAGGTGGTTATGTTCACTGCTGACACTAATATGAGCAAATAAAAGTTCACGTTGATACTATTAAATATGTTATGGATATTTTATATTTCTTACCACAGTTTTTACAGTTTCACAAATATCAAAATCCAGGTGTACATGTCCATTTTGCAACATAGAATGACTATACAATTCCAAAAAGAGCAGGCATTTCAAATACACAATTCTGAAGTGTAAACACAGTGTACAAGCTCTTCACTTCACAATCCAGGTGCTATGCAGTAGCAGCTGAGGTAACACCATACAGCATGAACTCAACAAATGGTTGGTTAGCCTCAAGATGATTTTTAGCATCCTTCTTTCCTGTCACCTGTTCAGTCTTTAGTTCTCCCCCAAGTTATACAAACATACAATAAATACATTTCTGATTTTAAAGGACACTTAGACAAGTCATGAGGATTTATGTGAGTACAGTACATTTAAGTTCAAGTGCAAAAAAAGTAACTAGTGGCTAGTCATTGATGTTTCTTTTTATTGTCTATGGTGTTGGTCCCAGGCACTGCCAGAACGTGGGTTGTTCTAAAAGCACAGCTAAAGCACAGCTATGGGACACCCCTTCAGTCAAGCTAACAGATGTCAAAGTGGGTAAACCTGTGCACCCCCTTCCCTGCTCAGCTGCTGCCACCTTCCTCTCCCTGACTCTGGGCTCCTGCTGCCTCTGGCTCAGTGCAGTCCCCCAGTGGCACCTTCCCTGCGGAAGGCCTCGCACCTCACACACAGCTCACTTCCAGGAGGGCAGGTGAGCACTGCTCCCTCAGTCCCATGGGAGCAGAGTGCTCAGGATCTCCCCCAAACAAGCTGCTCATCTAATGGGCCAAAACACTATCCTGACTAAATCCCCCTGACTCTTCCCTGAGCCCGAGGATTTCCCTCCAGCAGCAATTTCACAATGCACCAGCACGAGCTGGCTGCAGACAGTATTCAGAAGCATAACAGAACATAATCCGAAGTCCTCCAGTGTCTTGACATTGGGCAAAGTAACTTCCTAAACATACTGCAATTAAGTTACATTTGCTTCCTCCTGAGAATCTCTCACTCTACTTGATTTCTGCATCCACTACTTTGCCCCTATAATCCTAAACATTAAGATTTTTAGGTGATTCCTCCCTACCCACCCCCACCTTCCCTAGGCACTTAAAGCTTACTGTTTTCTTAATAAATAACCATAATAACTACACTGCATTAAATAAACCCTTCTATAGATGATGAAATAAAAAACCCAAAAAGAGCATTGATCAATCTCAGGCTGTGCAATCTGGATCAAAACATCTTGTCTCAATACAACATCAAACCTAAAATTACCCAAATGCACACAACCTTATGTCCACCTGCAGGGCTGCAAGCACAGAGGGTAACTTCAGAAGCCTTCCTCCAGCTTTTGTGTTGCATGAGAATACCATTTCAAAACCTTTGGTTTGCAGAACTCAACTTTTATCTCAACAGAACATTAGCTTCAAAAACATATTCTTTGAATATGCATGTGGTTTACTTAATCTGTCACCATAATATTAAGTTACACTTTCTTAAGCTGCTCTGTTTCTGAGAAATCTTTCCAGAGATAGTTTCATGACATTCCTAGAATTATTAGATCTGGTATTTTCTAATAGACTATTCAGGGAAACTCAGTGTCTCTCTTAAAAAGTCTTTTAATTTTGATTTGGGAATAAATTTAAAGAAAAAAAAAATATCCAATAGGGTCAGACACACTGTGCCTCAACGAATGAGGAGTGAACTCCCTTTCTTCACAGATGGCAAAGAAATCTCATAGCACTTGACTCAGCTTTAGCAAAGCAACCGAGAATTCTTCCTACCATTATATCTGGCCACATCACTTCCCTCAAGAATCTCAACTTTTGGCTTCCCTGCTCATGTTGCTCTGTGTAGTCATATGAATATTCTTTATATAGTTAAAAGCTTGCACTGCGTCACATTATGATTGTTAAGATGAAGGAAGTCCTACTTTTGAGCTCCTACTCCAGCGTTTCCCAGGTGAGAAGCAGAATTCCATGCACTGGATTTGGTAAGATGAGTGCATCTCAGGGCCCTGCAGCAGCAGGCTGAGCAGCATGATCCAGCACCACACGGCTGCCATCTGCTTGGGAATCTGATGGTGCGGTAGGTGTTGGTGCCGAACAATTTCTGGACTGCTCAGAATTTGTCGGATTTTGGGGCTGTCTTGCTGAGCTGGCTGATGAAGCACTGCAATTCTCACTGGTTTTCTAAAAAGAGGAGAAAGGATTGCATGCCAGAAGTCAACATAAACACTCAGGACACTGTCCCCGCTGGCACACCCCCGGATGCATTCAGGCACTGCTGGAAATCACAAAGCACTTGCTTTGAATGCCCGCAACATAACAAGTCAAATTTAAAGCAGCAAAGCAAAAGTAGTACATTTAAATCCAGATGACACTAATAACAAGCAGACAGCAGCTTACCTTCCATCTCTTTTCCTAACTGCACTTTCCCAAGAAGCATGCAAAAAACAAACTTGTGTTTCAAGGGGAAAAAAACAATTAACTGGACTTCAAAGTGTTCAGACAAGATAATTCTTTTGACTAATCAAGTCTGTAACTTTTTTTTTTTTTTCAGCTTGTTAAATACAGCTTTTCTCAGTTGATCCCGCCCTCCCCAAGAAACTGCTCAGACTTTCTGACTGGCAGAATTTTTGCTGTATTGATGTACAAATCCATCCAGTCTTCTCAAACAAGCCTTATCAGGGAACATAAGAGCACATTCAAACACCAGGGCTGAAACAGCAAACCTCCACACTAACACATTTCATTAGAAGGTGATGCACTGCCTATGGTTATTTATTTTGCACTGAAGCATAGAGAATAAGGCTAGTACGTCCCTTTGTTTGAAGGATTATAAGCAAGCAGAAGTAAACGTGATCCAAAATCTTAATGAAATAAGAAGGAATAATTTTTGTCACTAATTCTCTGTGCACTGACCCTCCTTCCAAATGATCTATTTCCATTTTAAGGAAGCTATTTAACAAATTTAGTAAGAGAGCTGGGCAGCCTTTTCCTAGTTTCAGTATTTTAATATCATCAGCCTAAAATAAATGACTGAGCACAAAGCCTGAAATATTTTGAAGCAGGTTTGTCCTTTTGAAGCACTGAAACAGGGATGAGAAATTGTGGAGAACACACATGATGAAGAAAATTATACAATTTTCTTGGTGCACTGAATTTTGGCACATTAACAAGAAGTACTTTTGTATCAGCACTGTACTTTTACAAGAACAAAAGCATAGTGAAGAGACCATGTGCCCTAGAGAACAGGCACAAAAGCCCTTCTGGCACTTCACAGTGCTCAGGGAAGCAGCTGGGTTGTGTCTGGCAGTGCTGGACGAGTCACTCTCAGACACCACACACCTGCAAACATTATTTTCTTGCCATGTTCATCACCTGAGTTCTGTGTAACTACTTTGTTCTGATTTAACAGAGGGCAGCTTACACTAACCAAGACCCTGAGGACATTTGCAATGGAAAGCTGAGCAGTTTGTCTGGACACATTACTTTGATGTCAGACACGTTGTGATATCTTCAGCTCACATTCTTTGACTCTGGAAAGGTCAAAACCAAACAAAAACCCCAGCCAACCTAAAGCACGCCTGTAAGACATGTCCAAGAATAAAGTCAAGTAAGAAAGGCAGGAGGTCACTGACCAGGTGAAATTCCTACACACAGCTCTGCTGATTCACACTCACACCCCAAATTACCCATTTCTAAAGACAGCACTTGTGGAAAAAGCATTTCTGTGTTTACGCCTACTGGGTGCAAGATGGAACCTCACCCACTCCTTCAGACAGGTAAACACAGCAGCTGAGACTGACCACGGTGTTCTAAACCCTGACTGACAGCACCTCCCTACTCGGCTTAGCACTGTGCTCCAGCTCCAGTCAGAAAGGCATGGCCAGGGCATACCAAGTTCAAGATCCAAGCCCATCCAACCACTGAGGCAGCTACTACAAGCTGTTCTGTGGGGAGACTGAACAGAAGGGTAGTGGTGCACAGTAAGCAAAAGCCACCAGATATTTTAAGTCCCAGGACAGCTCTTATCTGGTGTAACTCTAGGTAAAAAAGAGGGAAACTTCGTTTGAAAAGAAGGTTCTGTATCCAATCAGTAGCTGTCTGGCACAAAGCAGACATGTACATGTCTGACAGCATCATCTAGGGAAGCAAAACTAAATAAAAATAATTTTACAGTCTGTTAAGCAGCTGTGCATCTTCATGTTCCATTATCACCTTCTAAATTTTGCAAAATGCATAACCTGCACATTCCAACAAATACAAAAAGAAATGTAAACTAAAAAGGAATCCAAATATATCCAAGTCCGTAAAATAGAGTCCCTTTCTATGTCCCTTCTTCTCCTACCATCTTCAGGAAGATACTACTTGCAAAGTTATTCCTGCTACATAGAAAACAACTCTATTTCATGCAGTATTTCAACTACTGTGTCACAAGTCCAGCTTTACTACAAGCTGACAGAAAATACCTACCAGGTACTAACAGATTTACAGAGCTATAAACGTTTTAAAGCAGCTAAAATTACCTAAGAACTTCCTGAACATTAGAAGATTACCTGTAAAGGCTGATTCTCAGGAGCTGGATTGGTTTTGGATAGTTTAACCATCTCTTTTATCTGGTAGACAGCATAAGCTAAGGTGACCCACGGAGAAGAACTGATGCCCCAGGCAGGCTTGTTCACATCCTCTTGCTCTTCTTGGTGTTTAGTTTTCTTTGGAGGAAGTCTGGGCTCAGTCCGAGGCATGATATCTTCCGACTGCTGTTGTACAAGGTCAATAGTTGCTATGGGAACAGGACTGGAAGGCACTGGAATCCTTTCCGCCAGCATTGTTTTTTCTGAAGTTTAAAACAAAATCATCACTGGCAAAGCCAACAAGCTTAAAAAAGAACAACCCAGAAGCAGACAGTGAGCATGAAGTGTTTCTTGCTTTCACACTGTGGTTATCAGTGCCCTGAAAGCAGAGCACTGGCACGAGCTGCCAGGAGCCAGGCACAGCCCAGTCTGCTTAGGGAAACGTGGCTGGTGCCTGAGGAGCACGGCTGCTGTGCCACTGCACAGAGGCTGAGGAGTATGGAAAACTCTAGTTGATCCCAGCAACTAGTTCCTATGGAGCTAGGCAGTTAGTGAGACAAGAATTAAGGATAGTGACACACTGGAAGACACAAAGTATCTGCCAAACAGTTTCAGGTAAAGGAAGAAATCCTCCCAAGAGACCTTTACATCTCAGGTTTTCCAATAAACTGTAACAGCTTTCATAACTATCTTGAAATGTCATCCATAAAATGACTGCCATGACCCAAGCCAATACACCTTACAATCTCGAAGAGCCAGAGTATTCCTATAAAAAATAATTAAACAGATTTTTAGTAACTGGGGGATATTTTCAGTAATAGCTATGTGCTCTCTGTAAAAAACACATTCTGTAAACTGTGAAAAAGATATTTTTTCCAAAGAAAATATTTTACAGATTAAAAAGATCTTTTTTTTCAAAATTATAAAATTACATTTGGTTTACAAACTCCTAGATAGTACTGAGTATTTTAAGCAAGGGCTGCATGTTCTCAAGGAGTGAAGAAATGAAGAAACTAATCCTGCACACACTTGACCACATGCTTCATTTTACTCATCCAACTGGTCTGTTTGAAAGCAGCCTAATTACTGTCATGCCTTAAATTAACATACACAGTTAAAATGGGTAGCATGTACTAAATGAAAACCAAAGACAGAAACAAAGAGAATAAGACCACTATGAACAAACTGGCCTTTTGCAGATTCATGTGTAATTAACTGAATGCTGATGGAAAACCAAAGCAGCAAATAGCCTTTTTACCTTTCCATTTTTTGCCTTTATCATTTGAACACAGGTGAAGAAAATACTAGCAAAATACATACTTGAACACTTCAGTACAGGCAGCTCGATAACTAGTTAATTTAATATTCCAGCTAAAGAAAACTAACTTTCATTTCATACTCAAAGCTCATACTGGAAAGTATTTGGGTAAAAAGCAGGTCAAAAATTCATGACTTTTCACCGTTAGCCAGAGTTTTACTGTCTTTGTAAGAATTATATTTACGGTAAACCCCAAATTTTGCTCCATGTATTTAGTTTCTGGTTAGATTTATATTGATAGAGATTAAAAAGTTCAAGTTCCACCAGAGGGGAGATATCTCAGGTTTAAAAAAAAAAATCTATAAAAATTTTGTGTCCTCTGGAGCCACCTCTACAATTTCTAGCAGGTGGCTTCGACTGGCAGAATATGAGAGCACAAAGTGGGATCGAGGTGACCTTAAAGAATTGATGCAGCTGAAATGACTCACTACAGCTCTGAAGACTAACCTAAGGGATTCTCAGAACTGAGAGAACATACAGGCAGCAAAATATATCATGCTTTCCTTCTATGGGCATTCAAGAACTCAATGCTGCCCTTCTTAGAGCAGCAGCACACCACTTCAATTTCTCCATTGCTCAGGACAAAAACCTCCCACTTGAAAATGAACTGTTTTGTCAAAATCCAAGTTAAGACACCAAACATACAAAAGTAAAGCTGCAGGAGCAGCTACAGAGAGATCTTTTTTTCACTGTTTCTAATTCTGTAGTGTCTCTGTGACATGAACACGTACCTTCTTCTTCATCAGGAACCAACATCCACTGGATCAGTGCAAACAGAAGCAGAATCACTAAACAAGCCATCCCTATTCCTCTGAATGTGGCAGCAGGACCTGTAATGAGATTTTTTTTTCCTAAATTGAGAACCTACTTACTTAATAAAATAAAATGAGTCAGCATTATGTGCTTCTTGGCTATATATTGCCCGTGTAGACTCTTATTAGCTTGTTTCATTACATTTTCCTCCCCCATCACTTCCTCAACAGGCTTTGCAAAGGATTTTTTTAAGCAAGTAATTAGATTCTCATTTGTTCAGCAAGAGGCTTTACAGTATCAACCTATTCTCTCACAAAGGATTCATTCATCTTACTTACAGATCAGGTTGGGTATTTGACACAATAATGAAATATCTAGGCGTAACATATTGAATCAATCTGGAACACTGACAGAACAAAGTCATGAGCAATTTGGTCTGAATGCAGTGCTGACCTTGTTTTGATCAGGGGCCTGGACTGGAGATCTCAGGGCTCTCACCAGCCTGAGAAGTTCTATGATCCTGTGATCCATACAGTGTATAGCCATAAGTGTATGTCATAAAGTGTGTAACTCTTTAACGTTAATAATACCTACAGCATAAATAAGTTAAAAGCGGACAGTTCAGTAAAACCAGAATAAATAAAATGTAAATTTTCAATATTACTTCTCCTTACCAAAGTAGTTGACCAAAACCCCTCCAACCATGGCTCCACATCCTCTGCCCAGCCCCAAGTGGAGACCTTGCAGTATTCCCTGTGCCGACGTTCTCAGCTCCGGAGGCACTGCCGCGCTGAGGTACGAGATGCAGGCTGCCCAGATAGCTGCATGTGTCACACCTGGAGGAACGAGACATTGGCAGGGGCACCAGGACCACGGGGTGCCAACACAGCATCTGAGCAACTGCACTCACCAGCTAGAGCACATGGAGAAAAAACAACAAAAACCCTCCAGCGACAAATGTCTGTGAAGTACAAATCAGCTTTTGGTAATGTGATACTGGGAACCAGGCCACAGAGAGACAGGACAATTCTGTCTGCACAGCCCATCAAAAGCTCTTTCTCCCTCTAAGATGATCTCACTCCTCTTCTGGAGACACAGTCCCTAGGGAGACAAGTCTCTCTGCCAGATTCCTTGTGCCTTCATAGTGACCCAGGGTCTTTGGAATACAGTCCCAATTTCACAAGCTGCAGGCTATTAAAGCATTGATGCCTCTCAGCAGTCTCCTTACCACCACAGTGAAGGCAGCACAAAGGTCATAAAATCCAAACAGTGGAGATATCCATGCCATTTCAGAGGCAAGAATTAATCCCTTCCTGCCCTTCTCACTCCTCGCAAAAACCCAGCGCCTCCCAGCAAACTCTTTCTGAACTCAACACCAACACACTCTGCATTTAGCATGGAATGGTCCAGATGAGAACAGCACACATGCTCCTCAGGGTAGGCCAAAGATGTCACTTTCCATGGCTGCTGTTGAGAGGCAGAGTCAGCGTGCCTCCCTCCTGCTGTGCCTGCATCCTGCCCTGTGCCTGCATCCTGTGTGGGCACTACTGCTGCTTCACCCACTCCTGCAGCAGCTGTCCTCAGTGCCATCAACCACAGCCCCACAGCACCCCCAGTCCTCAGTGCCATCAACCACAGCCCCACAGCACCCCCAGTCCTCAGTGCCATCAACCACAGCCCAATGACAGCCCAGCCCCCAGCAGAGACCGTGCAAGTGTCCATCTGGCACATTTTTTCCTTCCTGCTAAGGGAAGGCCAGCACATCCCACCCTCAGCCTGGGAGACTGGCTGCAGGTGGAGCCCTCACCTTGGAGCACCTGCCTGTGTGGAGCAGGGATGAACAGGAAAAGGCAGGGTTGTGGAGAAGTTAGAAAAACAAAACAGTTTTGTAGTTCATCACACATTAAATAAGCCTGAACTATTTTGCCACCCTCAGACTGAGTGGGAATTTTTTTCCTTATTTCAGAGGTGCTAAAAATAGTCATCACAGTTTACCAATGCCTAAACTCTACTGCCTCAGTTTGAAACAAATATCGGCACAACTGATGATTCAGTCAACATGCTTCTGTCCTCTACACTTGACTTACTAATGAACAATTGGACAATCAATAATTACTTAGGCATTTAGGCTGAAAACTCCTAAGAGCAAGAAAACATTTTCACAATATACAGAATAATGTGGATTTTGCTTAGGTGAAATGAGAAATAGCACTGTATGAAACTGATATAGTGCAGGTATACACATGCTAGCTGTCCACCAGGCTGTACATGTCAAATTCACTCAAAATCAAACCCAAAATTCCTTAAGCTTTGGGTATTACACATATATCTCTCTCAAGGTTTTGGTATTAATACATCACTGTGCTGAAAAACAAAAAGCTTGCATTAAAATGAGTCTGTATTACCTTACTATTTACAGTTTAATGCTTTAAAACTCACAGATTTTCTATGGAAAAAGCTTAAGAGTTTTACAACTCACAGTCTCTCTACTTTCTTTAATCCAGACCCATGGATGCATTGCAAATAGCAAGTTGCAAGAGCTGTCCCAATAACAAAGCAGAGCTAATTTAATACAGGTAGAGTGGTTTAGGTTTAGAAAGTACATCAATAAACATAAAACATGCAGTTTTATTGTCTATTAGGAGCAAGTCAATTCTTAAAGCCAGGCAAATAAAAAACACATCAGAAATTATTTGAACTGAGTTTGTTTGAACACAAAAGGCCATAACTTAACCAACAGGTTCTTGGATGTTTTCATCTTTAAGCAGTGAAAGCTCCACTAGAACACAGTGTTCTCAGTTTCTCTGAAAACAAATCCATACCTTTAAATCAGCTCACTACACCTGCCTTTAAAGGCACCGTGTTTTTATTTTAAAATTACTGATGGGATTTTACTGTAATTATTTATACAACAGTAACTATTTCAAACAGTTTTTACCACAACTTACATAAGAAGTCTGGTCTGGATTACTGTTACTGCTAACCACAATTCTTTTTAAAAGAAGTTGCACACTATATATATTGTGACATTATTTGCTAAAATCACTAACCACCATTTCATCATCTGCACAACAGTTCCAGCAAGTTCAGCAACCCTAGAGTGAGGCTTGCAATTTTAGTGAATTTAGGATAATTTATACATAAACCATAAGCTGAAGATTTGGGGATCCAAATTTATTTCAAGAGCAATATGTATCATAATTACTGTCAGCCAAAGGCCAAACTCTTTGCTCTCTAGACATAACTATGCTGCTGGAACATCAGTAGGAGTCACTTCTTAGAATAGTACTTGTTTTGGAGTTTGCTGAGTAACTGCCAAGTGAAAACAGCTCACTTTCAGGTTAACAAGATAAGTTTTGTAATTTAGAAAAAAATCCTGTCATGCAAATTGGTGAGCTAGCATAGCTGTTATCAGAGAACCTGGACCACTGCCCTGGAACAATAAATTGCAGCTAACTAGCATAGCAAAACTTTATCTGCTAAGTGTCAAATGAACAAGATTCCTTGTGTGCAATATATATAGATATATATGCTTTACAAGGATGTCTTGAAATCTTCAGTTATTACAGATTCAGCCTTAGCTCTTATTTTCATACATTGCCTGTGCAAGTCAATACAGCATAGTGGTTGGAAATTTTGAATTGAGAAGTGAGTTTAAATCTCCTCATTTACTCCTTTGAGAGTGCAATGCAATGAGAGCTGTCCTCATCCCATCTACAAACAGCAGCTGGAACACAGCATGGTTCTTATTACAATCAATAGATGCAGTCTGCAGAGTCATCTTCCAGAAAGGTCTCCATGCCCTTCAGCAACAGCACATGGGGATAATCCTGCTTGTATTGCAGAAACATATTAAACAGAAAAATAATTTTTTTACAGAAGTCAACTAAAACTTTTGTTAGGCTTAAAAGCCCTCGAGCGGATGGAACTGGAGTTTACATAGAATTTGACAGCTTCCCGGAAAAATGTTCTGCACAATTAGAACAAGGACTTCACCAAGGGGTTTCAAAGACCTGTCAACTTGGTGGCCCACATGGTACCCACATGTTCTACTCAATCTACTCTTCTTCTGGTTTTCAATACTTCTAATCCTTACATAAAAACAGCTACAACTCTTGCTTCCCTCTGTCAACAAGCTCAATTAAAAATAAGAGCTTCCATCTCACCAAATTTTATTAGGGTGTCAGTTCTTACTGCCACTGACAATATAGTGGCTATGTAGGAGAGAAAGCAGAGCCCAAAGAAACAGGACTTGGAACTGCTGCAGAAAAAAATAACAATTAGAAGAGATGAAAACTGGTAAGAGCAGGAAGGGAATGAATAAAGGAGGAGAGGAAGTCAACAGGACTTCTAAAAAGATAACCTTGATCCCCCGTCTGGCAACACTGAGATGACTGGAATCCTACAAATGCAGTGGCAGTGGCTGGACACGCACGGGGCACCCACACACATCAGGGACCAACAAATGACGTCTGATGCAGGCTGAAAAGAGCACACACAACACAGAGACCTGGGGGCTGGGTGGGGGGACCTGTGTGTGGGCTTGGTTTGGGTTTAGCTCTCATTTGCTGACTATAAATAACTGCAAATAGCCAGATTAACCAAGGAGCCCATGATTCAGCAGTGGCTAAATATGGTAACATCTGGCAAATACATTTATGACAAAGTATTATTTTGAAGGTCCTTAACTTTATCTTCAAATCTCAATTACTCAGGATTGTGCCACACAAAACCCCCCACCAAAACCACTCCCTCACAGCCTTGCTGTATGAAAAGGCAAACCTATGTATTGTGCAATTCATATTGAAATTTCAGCAGAATAAAAACCACATTCGAAGTACAAGAAACTTCTTTTTCAGCCATGACTAATTGGATGTTTCCAGGCACAAACATATGGCTGTACTGGTGAAACCACAAGGGTTTTTTCCTGTAGTTTGATATGGGATATCTTTAAAACTGGATTACCTAAAAGGCAATATCCAACACTTTGTATTCATAATTTGTTTTCCCTAGATGTTTGAGCTGGTGAGAGTATAACATATACTCATTCTTCAGGTTCTTTCTAACATGTTCCTATTTTAACACTTGGTATAAACAATGAAGCATCAATTCAATAGTTGTGGCTTGGGGGCCTTTTTAATAACAAAATTCAGAAGCTTGCTGTTGTGGCAATTATTATATGATAAACTGGTTTTGCTAGCTCAGAAGGTTAAGGAGCCAGGACACAAATGGATATCTCTGTGTGTATGTAGAGATCCACACAGTGCTTTCTAATATCTTTTTGTAACTCAAAGTCTAGCTTACAAAGGCTTCTGTAAGTATAGTAGAAAAAGTTCATTTAAATTCAAGTTATGCTGCACACAGAAGAATAAAACTTCTAAGTATAATCTGTGGAAAAAAATCTAAATACTATTGTATAAAACCAAAATACCGCCTTTAAAAAGGTAGTAAAAATGGTATTCTTCAAATATTGAAGAAATAGAAAGTAAAACAGTTCCACTTTTTCATGGTTTTGAGAAGTGGAATCCACCACAAAGAGACAAAAAAGGTCATAAAAACTAAGCTAGAACAATGTATTCTTTAATACTGCAATGAAGTTCTTACAGACTTCTACAACATGATTTGAAAACAGGACTCAAGTTACTTGTCAATAGACCACACCTTTGTCCTTGTAAATAAGTTTGTGAAAGGGCATGTTTCTTAAAGAAGTTCTCTTAGCATTGAGAAAGCTATTGAGAGAACTTCTGCTCTAGCTGTTAAAACAAAAATACTGTAATCTAAAAGTACTGATGGAACTGAAAAACTGAAATATTTTAACAGAGACAGAATGACCCAGACTATGGAGGTTTTTTGCGGCATCCTTTCAAGGACTGCAACCTCTGCCATTTAATGAAGTTCACATTTATCACCGAACAGGATTTGCAGTAGGTGTGTACCCAGCTTGTGCTTCTGCCTCTGTTTATTTAAAGGGTGTGTTGGTCTCACACAGTTCTGTTTGAATAAACAGAGAACTGTGCACAATCAAATGCACACCCACCCTTTTGACGTCAAATATTTCCCAGGATAAACAGTAATGGTTTATGTGTTTTATGAACCTGTATCTTCTGGGGTATTTGTGGTTAAAAAAATAGAGAAATACCAGATTTTTTACTTGAGCACAGTCCACTTGAAAACAAGATAAATGGAAGCACCTGATCTTGTGCTGGAAGGTCTTACCTTGAAGCACTTCCATCGGAAGAACAGTCCAGGCATTTTCCAGATACGAGATGTAGATGTATCGTGCTGTATTACAGGCAAGGCCAATATAAAGCACTCTAAAGGAAATAAATAAATAAAGGAGGAGTCAGGATAGTCTGCACTTTCCCCTTCTGTTATAATATTATGTTATAATATAGCTTACTGATTTAGAAGTTATTTGCATGCATACGGTTTGCCAGTCTAAAGCATTTGCATAACACAAAATATATCCTCTAAGTCCTACACCCAAACATCAACTCTCCTCTTGCCCATTCAACACATCAAAAATCCAAATAGGAAAAAAATAAATCAAAGAGATAGCAAACCCACTGAGCTTTTAATTGAGCTCTGTAGTTCTATGCCACACTCTAAACAGGATTGTGTTTCAGAGAGGTAATTTCTGAGTGCATTCAGCATCCTTTCCAAACAACCTGTTTTCCTAATCATCCAGAGATTCATTCTGCCATTTCAATGAAAGCCTGGAGCAGGTTTGTATTAAAGGAATTAATTTTAACCCAATTAATATAAGTTTATAGTCCCAGTATCTGCAAACTGCTCAGAACTACTCTAAAACACATCCCACAGAAGCAATATGGTTTATAACAACATGCCTCAGGATAAAACTTAGCCATCCTGTTGAAAAGCAGCAGATGCTGCATCTCAGAATTTAGAGGGGGAAAAAAAAGCTCTTACAACAGCTTTTAAACAATGAAATACAAAGACTATTTGTGAAGTGCATTTCCCATTGCACATTTAACCTGATGACTCTTCCCTTCCAGATTTTAGATTTAGCATAGCTTCCCTCTGGGGTGCTCATTCATCCAGCTATATTCCTCTTATTTTTAGATGGATCTTGGGAAACAAAGACTTAATTGAAAACATGTTTATAGCTTGAGAAAGGGCCCTATTGCAACCTTTAAAGATTTTTTTCAGGGACAAGGATAATTTATTGTCCAAATAGGGCTTCTTGTTTGAACCCTGGTTTGACATAAGGGAAATAAATGCAATTGATAATTAAGGTGAAGCACTGACCTTGTGAAAGGGCTCATTATTCTTTGTGCTGCTTTTTCAGTTAATTTTTCTACAAATGCACACCAAGAATTAATTAACTGGTACAGAGCCACTGGAAAATCTAGACTGAGATGCCATCACAAAAACACAGCATCTTGTCAACATTTAAGGTCTCCAAATACACATGCTGACAGTGAAAAATCCAGTACCATAGTTTTTATCATGTCAGTGATATCAAAAAAGGTCTGTGCATTTCTCAAGAACATAAATTTACTTTCAACAGGCAGGGCAAGCTGGCAGGAAGTTGTCCCCTCTCAGTCATACATCAAACCAAGCTGTGCTGCTTCCAGACACATGTGAGGTCCACGAATAGCTGGTTTAAGCTGCCTTTAGGCAACACAAGCCCAAGCATTCAAGGAAGAAAACATGGGAAGCCATGAAAAAGTTCACTGTTATACAATAATGAGAACAAACTTGCTCTTTGTGCTGTGAATCATAAATTTCATCTCATCCTTTAATTAATGCCTTCTGTTCCAAACAAATAACTTGGTTCCTTTCATAGCCACAACTTAATATAGTTCTTATGTACAACCACATTTCTGAAATGTATTAGGACACATCAGCCTCAAAAGGTAACCAAACTCACAAGGTCTGCAGGCTCCTGTCCTCATTCCCCTACTAGAAAGGCCCAGGGTGATGCATACTCTCAGGAATACAAAGGAATGGCCTCACCATGTACATTTGTTTTTCCTCAGCAGCAGTACAGATGCACCTCTCTGTTTAAGATGAGTTCCAGACAGCTTAATTTTACTTTTGTTAGCAAAAACTTTGTCTGTTCACCAAGAACTGTCTTCTTATCTCAGCTGTTCCCTAGCACAGCCAGACCAGAGATGTGACCTCCTCCTGCTTCAGAGCTTTTCCATCATCACTAACCACTCACCTACCTGTGGTTTTCCAACATGTTACATTTGCAGAAAGATTTGGATTCAGAGTTTAAGAGCAGCAATTTAGTCAGGTTCTACCTCTTAATTTGTTAGAATATATGTACAGAATTTTAGGCAAATTACAGTTCATGAAGATTTCTATAAATATGGTTTTGGAGGGGTACGTCACATAAAAACTTTTGTGTATTTACAGAGTCTTTTCAAAAATGCATTTATAATTATCACTTAGGCTCCTTATCAGACCTAAATGGAAAATGTAAACAGATGTTCCTTATGAACCCTGTATGCAGTACCCACAGAGACACCACACTCAATTCACAAGTTAAACATTTAAAGCACTGAATCTATATTTGTGTCAAGGAGTCTACGCTGTTTACAGCCATGACTACCAGTCTCTGCTTCCCATAAAAACTCACATGCTGGAACTGTGGCCAGACAAACACATTCAAGCTTAACCTCAAGTAGGAAGTTATTTTCAGAGCTTGATATCATCTTCTTAAGTCACTGGCAGTTTTGAGTGCTTCTACACCAGGTGGGGTCTAAATTATTTCATAACCACTTTTGTACACTTTTTTGTCACAGTATCATAGAATGGTTTGGGTTGGAAGGGACCTTAAAGATCATCTAGTTCCAAACCCTCTGCCACAAGCAGGGCCACCTTTCATTAGGCCAGGTTGTTCAAAGGCCCCTGCAGCCTGGCCTTGAACACTTCCGGGGATGGGGCAGCCACAGCTTCTCTGGGCAAACTGTGCCAGGGCCTCACCACCCTCATAGTAAAGAATTTCTTCCTAATATCATCTCAAAGAAACACTAGAAGCACACATACACTGCACAAGTGTACAGATAGTAGAGCAAAAGAGGTCAGAAATTGGGCATTTTAATCAGCACATATTTAATATGGTCACACGTTAAATGCTTGGACAATAATTTGAGCATTAGTTCTAAAAGACTGTAAAAACATAAGAGGTTTCAAACTGTTGTGAGGGTTTTATATGCCACCACATACAATGGTAGAAACAGAAAGATGTATAAGACTTGAAAAGGGAAACTGAGCTTCTGTCTGATAAGGTGTAAAGCCTGTTTTCTTGCAGTTCTACAAAGGACATTCAATAGCATTTTTTCCTGCTATTGTGACAATGCATGCAATTCTGATACTCATGCCTGTCTTCAAACATTCAGCACAGAAAGAAAGACTGAATGATAAATATTCAAATACTGTAGATAGAATGCCTACATCTAGAACGCAAACAACCCAGAAGAAAGGAATTTAGAGCTATTAAAAAATAGATAAAATATCAACACCAAATGCTTCTGGCTAAGGATATGGACTTGGAGGCTACTGGAATTTTATTCCTAGTAGGAAAATTATTATCTGCACTAGAAGGCAGCAGACAACACATATACAGAACTGACAAAGAAGAGGAGCTATTAACTCCTATCTATATTTATGTGGGGAAGAAAAAACAAAAGCTTGCCTCCTCTCAAACACACAAAGCTCAGAAAGTACAAGGTGGTAGGCAACCAGGAGGAGTCATCTCAAACTGTGATGACTAAACACAAGTAAGCATTAGATAACACTAAAATATGACTAATGTGCATTTCCCAGGTGTAGGTATGTAAAATGCTGTTTCATAGCAAATAGGGACTAGTGTTTAAACAATTTCATCTTGATCCAAGCTTGGCTTCACAGGTTTAGCAGTGCCAAAAAAAAAAACCAAAAAGGAGCTAATCCCATATACCATCCTTCCCTTCACTGGCCAATGCTCCCATCCCTTCTATTTCATCTTATTCACAATTCTACCACACTTCTGGTTTTCATTCTTTCTTTAGCTGACGTCTAAGCCTGAATTTTGTACTATAATATACATTGAAAGAGCATACCCAAGCTATCTTTAGCTATCAAGACTGTGATCTGTTCTCACCACTCCTCCATCATCATATCCTTCCTCCAGGCTTTGCATGCAAGGTGTCATTTTCTCTTACTAATTATTGTCAAATTCAGAGATTAAGACTGACTCTAAGTAAAGAGATCCTCCTCAGTTTTAAGTAAGAAAGAACTCCATCTTTTAATTAATCTCTCAAATTATTTTGCTAAACATCTCAAACATTTTTAGTAAAGGTCAAATGAATCAAAATATTCATCCCAATAAAAGCAAAACAAAGAGCAAAACCTTAGAACAGAATACACAAAAAGAACAGTGCAATCAGCCTAAAAATACTTACATCTCAATGACTGTATGATTATAAACTGGGCATTTGGAAAGGATTTCATGCTAACAACACAGCTCTGAACTTAGATGCACAGAATACCTGAGTAAATATAAAAAAACCCACCTTTGCAGCTTCATTTACTCAGGTTTTCCCCATCTTTCCTCCCCTGTGCTTTTTTAAAGAGGAGTAGAGGGATCTAGAATATGTGGATATTAAGTCAATTTAGTGAATTTACTGGAAGCCAATGTTGACTAATATGCTGGAAGCAGTCACTTTCACTTACACAAGGCAAAAACAACAGGACAAGCCCTGCAGCCATCTCACTTCATAGCTGACACACTGCTGCAACTAAAGGAGGAGAGCAAGCCTTGAACTGGTAAGTGACACTGCCAGGTTGCAACCTCATTCCGCCAACACCCAGAGTCTGATTACGAGGCCATGTACACAGGAGGGGCTCACCTCGTCTCTCAGCCTGCAGCTGACACCTTTCCAGGCTACTGTGGGGGCAATGAACTGCCCTGCAAGGGGAACCAGGCTAAGGCAGGCGGTTTGCAGAATGCTGCTACTCACAGGAAAAAATTGAAAAACTAATGGTATTTGTATGTCAAAACAGACAATCCTTGAGTGGGTGGCAATTTGTAAAGATCTCTAACAGAGCAATGCATCAGGGAACAAAGATATCTTCTGGAACCATCTGCAAAAGGTTACGGTGCCAGGCATAAGGCACATACTAACATGCAACTCAAATGCAAAGCAAGCATTTCAGAGAATTTTCAACTTTTAATATAAAAAAAAATCCATCATGTGAGCCACATAACTGAGCAGGACTTGAAATTAAAAAAAAAAAAAAAAAAAGGATTAACTTGAGTTTCACTTTGTAGCATAAGGGCTGAGCCCAAGAGTCCCCATTTTTTGTACATCTCTTTAATGATTGCTGCCATCTTACCTGATGTGACCAACCAATTCAATGAGTTTGTGGCTGAAGAAGTAGGCAGTCAGCTCAGACACGTGACTGAGCACAGAACAAACTCCGAAGAGAGTGGTGGTGCCATTCAGGTCTTCCAAGTGCCAGTACAGAAAGGTGAACACAAAGCCATATCCAAACCCCATGAACCAGGCCACGAAGAGCACGGAGCCATACTGGATACTGCATAGCAGTTTAATTAGGTCCCAAAAACTGAAAGACTGCGACTGGCTCATACTGGTAGGAGTGTTATCTGAAGATTCATTGGAAGCATTTCTGTCCACCTGTGAGATCTCTACCTCTTTTCTCTTATTTTCATCTTGCTTGAAGTGCGCGTAATGAAATCGAAACTGCGTGGCCACAATTAACGCCATTGTCATGAGGACACCAAAAACAATGAAAACGATCCTGTAGTTCTTGTACTCTGGAGCTTTACACCCTTGACCTTCAATGGCAACTTCTGTGTGAGTATAGTCAATGCCAATTCCCACGGAGAGCATGGCCAGCCCCCAGCCCAGAGACCCCCACATACGCTGCAATCCATACCGGTCCCTGTGTTTGCCGAGGTACTGCAGAGTTATGGTGTCCACAATGGTAACAGAGGAAGCACTGAAAAACTCTCCTATTATGACAACCAGCAGAATGAGTAGAAAGATGGCCTCTACTTCTTGTTGATCATAAACGAGCACAGCTTGGTCAGAAGGCATTGGCTTTGTGCTGATGGAAGCTGGGGTGGTGCTCAGAGTTGTGTTCCCTGGTGAGGCTGGGCTAGTGGTGGTGCTTTGCAAAATCAAATGGGTACTGTTTTCCAAGGTAAAATCCTCATCACTGCTCTGTGTAGATACCAGGAATGTTATTTCAGGATTAGGCGTCCCTGTTGTTTCCAAAGTGACTGGACTGGAAGTGACCAGATCTCTCCTCCTACGAACTTTTGGGGATGCAGCACTCACTGTGGTTAGTGGAGAAGAGATCGAGGCGTTTTGCAGAATTGTTGTTAAAAGGCTGCTTGCGTTGGTGGGATGTGCAGGGGGAAGGCCCTTTGGTACACATCTTAAGGTGGCTGGTCTCACAAATCCAATGCCCAGGTTAAACAAAACCCAGCACAAAAGCGAAAACAGGAGGACAATCTTGCCTTTCTTGAAGCGATCTGCCACCACTCCCCAGAAGGGAGCACTGCAAAACTCGATAAAGTACCTGATGCCCACCAGAAGTCCGCTCTGGCTGGGTGTCATACCCAGCTGCTTGTAGTACACGGGCAGCAAGGGGTAGAGAGAGCCATATGCAGAATAGAAGAAAAAATAAAAGACCTTTGAGATCAGAAGATCGTTGTTTATTTTGACACAGTGCTTTTCTAACCAATCCAGCTCTTCATCTGGGGCAGTGGTTGTCTCTGTCGAAGGGGATTCATTATTGGGTGGCAAGTCTTGATCCTTGGAAATGCCATTGAAAGGATCAGCAAGCACATACTTTCTCTTCTGTTCTTCTTCGTCATCGGTTAGAATGGCCACCTTATCATCAGCTGCCATGGTTTACCACAAGCATCCAATATCTGGTGGACTCTCAAGGAACTAGGGCTACCCTGGGAACAAATAAAACATAAGGTGGTTAAGGTACCACAGGGCAGCAGACCTGCAATGCCAGCCATCAAGGACAAAGACAGCTTCTTTCTTATAAGTAACATTCCTGAGCAATAAATGCAGTATTCAGGGTGGGGAAGGCCATTTGTCTAGACTAGTGGTACATGGTAGCATCAATAAAAATGTGTTTTATGACCGATTCTGTGAAGTTCTCCCAACAGCAGCTTTTATATTGTGCAATAAAACATCTTTCATGTTTAGGAGAGAGAATAACTTATATATTCAGAGTTACTGTGGCAATTAAGTGCTAGCATTTGCAAGTCTCTTCTTTCAAGTTGGCTTTTCTCCCCCAAGGCTAACTGCTTTATTTCCAGTATTCCCTCCTATGCCAAAGAATCGTCATGATTTGTAATTAGCAATGCAGCCACATATATCCGGGTTATTTTGATCATCAAAACAAATTATTATCCAAAGCCTCATGACGGCCTTCAAAAGGCTCATCAGCCTCCTCTTGAAACACATTTTTCTAAGCACTCCACAACTACAGCAGAAATTGACGGGAGGCTTGAGCTTCCAGGCTGAATGGGAAGAGAGGTGGGAATTAGGATGGGGCTTTAAGATCAAAATTAGGATAACAATCTCAAAGACATCTGTTCCACATCAAAGACCTGGGAGCAAAGAAATAGAGACAGGCCCCATAAAGGTATCTTCAAGTCAAATTCTGAAGTTGAAAAAAGGTGGACTGGGAGGTAACAGCACTGCAGTTGCCTGTGCTTATCTTCTGCAGAAGTGCCTGCAAAATTGATAAGCAACACTAAAAAATAAATTAAACACTCCTTAGACTTTGAGTGACCAAGCAGCTTTCACATTTAAAAACAACCTAATCCAATAAACTAGCCTAGCTAAGAAAAGTTTCCTTTTCAAAGAATAAAAACCAGCTCTGCCAGCAGGCTATCAGCTCCAAATCATTATTTAAAAACTATTTTTGCTCTACTGGTACCTTTAAATTTAACCTAGTAAGATTAGCTCATGTTCATTGTGTATATTTTATACATTTAATATATTTTGGTTTTGTAATCCTTTGCTGTTTGGGTTAGTATTGCTATCACAGAGGAACTTTTTCAAGGACCAATATGTGAAAGGAGAAGCAGAAGAACCTGAAATTTCGCGAAGAGCACTCCATGATCTGGACCTGCTCAAGGAATTGGAGGTTGGACAGGACAATCCTATTGAGCTCCTTCCAACTCAGGGTATTATATCATTCTATGATAAGTATTTTTTGCAGGTCTGCACTTTATTCCAAATAGAAGAGGACAATGAAATAAGCCTTTCATTATGTATCTGAAAGCACAATATCATCCCCTTAAAATTTGTCATGCAACAGTATATTCACTGCCTTTAAATTAATTAATTATAATTCATCATTATTTAATACTGACAGTGGATTTGGAATAGATTATTTAATACTGACAAAGGCTAATAAGAGACTAACATTCACTAGTATGTTAAATTAATTGTTCCCTATTGATTCAACACATACGTAACAGCTGACAACAAGCCACGGACATTTATAGAAACAACAGTTCACAAAAATAATCTAAACCTTACACACTTCAATGAAAGACATGTCTAGAAATACCACCATTAAACTCCCAAACACTCATAAGGTTTGTGCATGTTTTTCACTTTTAAATGTCATTTCTATGGGATACTATCTATGGGGATCTCTGGTTTCACTTAGGGAGAAAAAGCTACATACAAATCTTGGAACCTTAAATAGTCATGCATTCAAGGTCAGAAGTAAATGAAAACCATGCCAGCACATACATAGGGACTTAAGTTTTTTCCTCCAGTTTCTTCAGAGACAATCCTATTAAATTTTTAAAAAAGTATTTCAACTGTCAAAAGATCACACAGTACTAATTAAGTTGTTAGAACAGTCAAACGTGAAAGCACATTTTCTTGCTCTTACCTGTTAACATCAAAAGCCACATGAACTAAAACCCAGCAGGTGTCTAGTGAGCTCCTGCAATTTTTGGTTCAGCCAGCCGCATCCACCTGACAGGTGGAAGAACTGTGGGGTTTTTGCTCATTTCTATATCCATAAAACAAGCCCTTCTAATGAGTAAATTAAATCAGTCATCATCTGTGCTCTAATTTTCTTTATGCCTTCCCTTTCTTTGACAACAAAGACTCCAGATCTTGTGCAGGGCCCCACTTATGTCAAGGGGATGCAACTGAGCTTTCAGTATATGCTCATCTGTTTACAGCAACTTGCTTGCTTGCTGCATCAGAGCTTTACAACATTTACTTTTGAAGAATAGATTTCCTATTCCCCAGACACGACAAGACAGAACTCACATGTCAACTATGCGGATATTTTAGGACAACTTCTTTGTAAGTATGGCTTGAAATCATCCTGATTTAAACAAGCTTATTCCTATATATGAGCTCTGCACCATCTGGTTTCATATAAATTATACTGAAGGCTTTTAGAGCAATTAGTATTAATTTTGTTTCCGTTTTCTCTTGAAGTGGAATTTCAATTTCATATGTTGTATGAATAGTGAGTACATAACAAATTATGATACTGTTAATCTTTAAACACTTCAGTTGCTGCATATTCTGCCCCCCTCCAGAATTTGTATCAGCCTCAGCATCCATCCTCTAATGCATTATATTTGCATAATCCAAGAGATCCATTCCTGCTATTCTGACTAGAACATCCTAGGTTAGAACACTATGAAAAGTATATTTTATAATAATTTCAGTAAATATTTTCCCACACTAAGAGCTTCATTGAATGTTATTAATAATACAGAATATACTCTTCAGAAATATAACAGCATCGAGAGTGGTAGGAGCCATATGGCATTCTTTATTGTTTTGATCACTAGTTTATTTAGGAGTCAGGTTTTTGAAAGTCATATTAAGCAATGTTTTAAATTCTAAAAATAAATGACTGAAAACAAAAAATGAACAGAGTAGTATTGTTACTGAAAAAAAAATCTACGAAAACCCTAAAGCTATGGGGCTTTCCTTCTACTGACAAAAACCCCATGCCAGGGATTGAACATGCAGCAAACTAGACAGATGAAAAAACCAATATACTTCTCAGTGATAAGAGACTAGTTGTCTATTGGTTGTTTTAACCATTGCCTTCAAATACTGAATCTTTACTTTGCAAATACTTTTCTAATGCACAAGACAATAGGAGGACAGAAGACAAGCACAACTGGCAAGTTAAAAACGAACAATGAAGAACAGCAGTAAGGAAGAAAGGTTAAGAGAGTTAACAGATGGATTTCAGAGTGAATATAAATTTTAAGTCATTTGAAGTTGAAGAGAACACAACATTCTGGTAGAGGCCTGTTGAATGTAATCAGCTCAGCCAGGACAAATGAGATCAGAGAGGCTGCAGAGCGGTATCATCACTCTAAAAACAGGAGTAATGGTTTGGAGGTGTTACCCCAAACTTAGGGCTCAGAAACACACAAGAAAGCCCTAAGATGTAAATTGGAAAGAACTTCTGCAAGAATCCTAAGAAAGCCCTGCAAAGGGAAAGGGAAGGGGCATAGCAAGGACACAGCACAGCAGCACATGTGTGTCACAAGAAAGCACTTTGGTCCTCCAGCTAACAAACGAGCTTTTATCTTGACAGACGTTTCCAAACCACTACGGAACTCAGAACTGGGAACCAAGCCCTTGTTTCCTCACTATGCCATCACCCCCACAAGGCTGCAATCGGAAAAGACCTCACTGAGACCTGCAGTGCCGATTTCCCGCCCCCCAGCCCGTGGCCCCACCGTACCGGGCTGGGAGCGCGCATCCCTCGCTCACAGCTGCACGGAAGCGCGGCCGGCCCAGCTCTCAGACCGGGGATTATCCTGGGAGACCACGCGTACTCTGAAGCTCTTTGTGCACGAGTGCATGTGCTTCTCCTCAGATATAAACAATGTACTTGTTAACCACAAGGCCCTTCTCCCTTCAAGATTTGCACAGATAGGGTTTTTTTAAATGGAAGTAGAGGCTATATTTTTTCTGAGTTTCTTAATACAGATTGCTGTCATCTGCTTTAATATCTATTCCTCCAGCAAGTCAAAATCCACTTTCAAACCCTCACATCTAGAACATGCTTTTTATCCAGTCATTTCCTGCAAACAACAACTTTCCAGCAGACTTGCACCTTTGAGCAGCTATCTTGGGAATGGAGGAAGAACCATTTGTCCCAAGAAATTCAGTGATGACAGTGCAGTGGTCATTTTAACGACTGTAATGAGCCTCTTTGGCAGATAGGTAGAAAGAGGGTATTCTACATTTAGTTAAGTATCTTCTTGGCATTCTTGCTTTTATTTCTTAAATCGATCCTCACTTAGGCTGTCTCTCCTAATAATTAACAGGATTTCAAGATCAGAAAGGATAAAAAGCTAATCTACTCAAGACAACCTGACATTATAAGAATAAAACCAAAGAAAACAAAGGAAACAAAGAGAAATAATAATACAGTAAACTAAAAACTCAGGTCTCCCCTTGGAGTCACTCTTCCCAAAACTTTGGAGGAAAAAAAAAACCTGCTTTGAACTGTATCTCAAAAAAAAAAAAAAAAAAAAGAAAAAGAAAAAAAGGTCAATCAAGACATCAGCCTTGGGTAGCAAATCCCTAAACCTCTCAGGGAACATACCATGGTACTTACAGAACCAGGCATTGAAACTTCATTTGCAGACCAACAGAAAGTTAGGTTTGAGGTTAAAGTGTACTGTTGTTCTAAAATAAAGTTTAATTCAGCATAAATATTCCAGTCACTAGACTTTGAGAATTAAAGTATAATTAAGACTCACACAGCAGAGACTGAAAATTTTGGTTTGGATGTATGCGAATGTTAAAAGACAAACCACCAAAAAAACCCATGACAGTTCATGAGAAGACAGTGCAAACGATCAAAAGAGGCTTAACCCATTAAATACCTAACAAAATGACTCACTGTAGAAGATTGATATTTATACAGGCTCAGAAAACATACTCAGAACAGGAATGATCAATTAACCTCTTAAACAACATGCAGCTGTAGGAACAGAGCAGGCCAGCTTGCTGTTGGCATTGTGCAGATAAATCAAAGCCAGCCAGAATGGCATTACATTTTAGTTGACCCCTTCCAGCCTTTTCACTGAGTAGAAAACTCACTTTGTAGCTAATACATTAAAGTCCACATGAAGTTTTCATACATTTTAAAATCCATTAATAGAAAACACGTTTCTTCAAAACTTTTTTTTTTAAAGTCACTAAGTATTGTTTGAGAACAGGTCTGCTAGAGAAGGAGACTTGAGAACTATACTAAGGCTCACCTCACTCATCCCCCAGCTGGTGAAACTGCCATGAGTGCATCCATCACACAGCTCATGCACACCACCTCCTCATCAGCCCCACCGATGCAAGCTACAAAACCTCTGGGTCAAAGATTTTCTGCTACAGTATCTGTGCAGCGCTTCCAGAAGGCAGCCCGCATCCAGCAGGCACCGCTGCAGTAGCCATAAATAATAGACCACGTTTTCCATTTTCAAGCAAGTTTCACCCCTAAGGAGCAGCCTGGCGCTGTCGCCTGCATCCGTGCCAAAAAGGAGGAGAATGTTATGCAAACAACTTACGTCATGACAGAGGAGTACCTAGACTTCGTTCAGTCTTACATCACCAAGAGTTCCCAAGCCTCTCCCAGATAAGCCAACCTCCAGGCGGAGCCCTTGGATGGGCTGTTCCCTGCGAAGCCATGCAGAACAACTCCCACTTGTTGACCCACCTGCCCCACATCATCCCCCGCTCTCTAAAGGTAAGCAGTTCCTCCTGTGAGGCCCCAGCATGAACACCTGACTCTGAATTTATAAAATCAGAAATAAGTCACATAGAGTGAATTGACTTGGTGCTGGGAAATGTACTTGTTTCAACTGTAAAGCAAGACACAAGTGTGGGAACGTTAACCAACGTAATTAGGGCTTCCATGAAAGTGAAACCACCTTGTTCTACAGCACTTAAAACTGCTTTATTTTGTGTTGCTGATATGCATTTTATGTGTTGGGCTATAGGTTTTTCTGCTTCTTCAATATGGATATAAAAACTCTACACACTGACACATGTAGTCAATTAGATTGCAAGATAACAGCATGCCTGAAATATGTCAAGATCAGGTTCATAATGGGTTTAATGCACTTAAGATAGGTCTGAAGTTGTTACAGTAGTGCTAGTATTAACATTAAAGTAAAGAACACTATGAATCCTCATCTATTAAAGAAAAACCATTAAACTCACATCTTAGGACTCCTGCCTTCCAATCTTGTTTTCCATTTACTCGGTGCATATTAAGATGTCTGAGTTATTTGTTATTTGTATTTGTTCAAGAGCTTGTTTTCAGTTGGTATCAGCCTCCAGTTTTTTTAACCAGTTTTCAATTTGTCAGTTGCCTCCAAGGTTTACACCTGATTAATGATGGTAATTTCCAAGTGTACTTTCAGCCACAAATCAGGCAAGTGCCCAGGGCACTCCAGGAGCACGCTGATGCCAGCACTGGGGCGGGACATGGGCACCCAGCTGCCCCACCAAGCCTGGCAGCAGCGGCAGTCCCAGTCTGCTGCAAGACAGCAAGGCCTTCCTGGCCATTCCAGCCTCTGGGACCAACTGCCACCTCTGCAGATGGATCATGTCACCAGCTCACAACTTCCCACACCCCTATATAAACTCAGGCCCATTGCACTGTAGCTGAAAGTTAAGATGAATTTTAGGCTGCATTCAAGCTGTGCCCTAGTACCAGCTATGTTACTGATAAACCACAGCTTCCTCCCATTAGCTCCTCGTATCGTCAGCTTCTACTCTCACATTCTCACTCCACCTGTTTTTTTTCCTAAGTCTTCTTATGATTTTTACTGGATTTATGACTACTACCACAAATACCACCCTTAAAGGGATGATTGTTTTCTCCTACTCCTTGGTGGGTCTTCAGAGAATACAAATAACAAAATACATATCACCTTTATCCGCTACTTCTACCAGTGAAACAAAAAACACACACAGAAAATAACCAAGCTAGAAAACTAGCATTTTGTAATCTCTTTCCTTGGACATTACTAACTAGTGGACAAGAAGACCTAATACATCTTAGTAAGGTAATAATGTTTGGAGCAAGTTTTTACTGAAATACTTCAGTGCTATGTTTATTCAGCTGTTCTCTTCTGCTCTAGTTTATCAGTCCAAGTTTATCACTCCTCGACACTGCACTTTTCATTAACACAACATTTAAAAAGAGCCTGCTGTTAAAACTTCAGAGCTGCTGAACAGACACGGATTTTAAACTCCATCTAACTTAGAACATCGCAGGCATCCGTAGGAGCTATGGCACCTTCAGCACTGACTTCCTAAATAAGTAAGTATCTGTTCCTACGCTTGTTCCAATAAACAGAGGAGCAACCGACAAGCCGCTTACTAAACCCCATGGTATTTTAAGGATGTAAGGACTCTGGATCCGAGTGACAGCCACACGTAACGCCACGCCTGGATGCTGGCGGCAAGGAGAAGTGCGGGGATGCCTGTGCAGGAGCTCCCGCGGGACACGGCCCGGCCAGCGGCCACCTCCGGGACTACGACTCTGTCACCGGGAAGGGCAGGGGCTATTATATGGATCGGCCGCAGCACGCTTCAACCAAGACGCTGAGCTTCAGGAGATGCGGGCCGACACCCCCCCGAGGTCGGCACCCACCACCAGCGGCCGTCAAGGCTGCCACAACCGGCCGGCTCCGCGGAGGCGCGGCTGACCGTCCCCGGCGCGGCAGGAAACGCCTCCGGGGAAAAGCTGCGGCGCGGGCCCACGGGCAGCATCCCGGGTGCCTGCGGGGACGAGGCCCGCCGCCCCGGTGGGAGGGCGCTGGAGCCGGGGCAGACNCGCTGCGGCCCGGCCCGGGTTGGCCCTACACGGGCACGGCCGGTCCGCTCACGGCCTGCGTCCGGGGACACGGTGGGGCCTTGGGTTTAAAAACACTGTTTGGGCTGCGGTCGTGGGGCCCGAGAGGCGAATGACGTTCACAGCGCTTCCTGCTCCTCACAAGTTCCAAACGCGTATTACAGCATAAAGAATTACTGTAGTGCCTTTCACAGCCACTGGCATCACCTCTTCGGTAACACTGCTTTTAGACTCGCACACAAATAAAATTACGTAAATGTTTAAAACAACAACATAAACTTTCCCCCACACTATTTACTGAGGCAGAAGGAGGGAGGGAGGGTAAGTGCCGAGCAGCAGCTGAGTCGTGCTGCAATATCAAAAGGTCAGTGGTGTTAAACCAAAGAAGGGGAATAGTCACGAAGTGAAAGGCCAGCCAGGGATTTGGGGTGTTTATCAGCCCTGAACCGAACAGGAGGTCCTGAAGCTGTTTGAGGATTGAGCTCAAATAGTGGTGTTCTTCACACAAGAGTTCACACTGGGCCCTAGTCCAAGCAGGTTGATAACGTGAGCAAGCTCCACTGGCCATCTCTCCCAGTGGCACAGCACGGCAACTTCTGCCCAGGACAGTGACCTGACTGCAGACATCGTTAACTGGCATACCACAGAACAAACACATTATTACTTGCATCTTATTTTGCACCTCCCTTTTCTCAGTGAGGATCCCCTTTTTTTCAAAGAATAAAACATAATTTGTATTATTTTGCCCAAGGGAAGAAACTGAGAGAAAACTACAAGTTTGCATGATTGAGGCAGGCAAACAGGATCAGAGGCATGTCAGGCATTCGACCCATTTAATTTTAGTTCTCACCGAAGCCGAAGGGACTCCAGCCGGCTTGGAAGGCAATGCTCTCTCCAGATTGTTCCCCTGCCACAGCGACACACTGATGGGGCACGGTCTCTGTATTTGGATTCACCTGCCACTGTGGACAGCCTCCCATTAAAATCCTGCCTGCCTCTACAGTAAAGGCTTCTCCTGAAGGAGGCAGGAGACAAAAGCTGAATTTCCTAGGGGAGACGACCTGGGGCAGGAGAAGGCTTGTTTATCATCTGTCTCTGGAAGGATTTTCAGAACTCGTCATCTCTGAGAATCTCCCCCACGGCTAATTAACCACAACGAGAAACCACGTCTGAGACCAGGAGTGCAGGTCTCCTGTAATCTTGCAGAATTCAGAGACAGACAATTACCAGCTCATGTAGTGGGGGTTTTATTACAAAATGTCACTGTAATAAACCAGATCTAAGCTCCAAACAAAATTACTTCATCTTGATGGAGACTATTCTGGCAAATTACTAAAAAAGCTTTTAGGGAGAACATGTAACTCAAATAATTTGCTGTCATTGTTAGTCAACTAAAAAAGACAGGCAGATCTTTGTAGTCACAGACATTTACTGAAGTCTTAAAAGTAGTTTTTCTCTAACCTCTGATAACTTCACTGTTGCCCATCACACTAGGAATGTGACCATCTTTTGCAGCCTTGCTTGGAGCTGTGTTTTTCCTTTTCTTGTAGCTGTGTTTTTAAGTACTTGCATTGTAATCATCCCCCTTCCTTCTACTTGGTCTTAGAGATGCCAGGGTCATTTCCTCAATAAAATAAAATAAAAAATATTTAAATGCTCTTTGAATAGAGGAATCAAGACCAAATAAATAACATTTCTTTGTAGGCTGCTGCATATCCTGGTATGTGAACAAGAAGTTACAGCTGAGGACCAGAGAATAGAATATGACCAATAAGGAGTGATGTACAATGTTTTTATACATATATATATATGTATATAAAAAATGGTTTCTTACTGAGTTTAAAAGCCCAGTCCTCAACTGAGTGTGGTGAAGTGAGTATTGTGAAAAGCTTGAGCACACAACAGCATTATTCCAAATTACTGAAATGCCTCTTTTTCAAAAACCTCAAGCTCTGAATGACAGTAAAATGAGATATATAAATGTGATATACCAAAAAACAATCTTTTTCTCTTAGCTAAGAGAGTGACACTAATAAGTATGTACATGATCCCTGGATATTCAAAAATTCAGAAGTAATACTTTCTAAAATGAATATAAATCATACATAAACATGCCATATAAAAATCTCTGTACTATAAACACACACCTTATCCATGCCTAAGGGTTTCTGTGGGATTTTGGTTCAATGCATGTATTACTTTATAAAGATTTTGATTTGTGTTCCCAATACAGCCTTACCATATAGCATGGTGAGAATGCCTGCCAAAAATAATTACAAATGTTTAATGGCTTAAAAAACAAATAACCAAATTTAATGTCTAAAAGAAAGCACCAAATAAATTGAAAAATTAAAGCAAAGTAGTTATCTTTTAAAAGTAAAATAAACAAAATTAATTACACATACCTGCTAGGACTGCACATAGCTAACCATAGTAGACTTTGCTTGAAAAGGACAAGGTGGTGTCAGCTGATTCCATGATTTGTTCCTTAGGTTAGAGGGGAAATAAAGCAAATAGTGTTTCTAGGAGCTTAAATTTTCATGTTTAGAAAAAACTTATTTGTTTCTTTAATAAACTGGAACTGTACTTCAAAATCAAGACTTTCTGGTTGCTATAAAATATTCTACTGTCCTTCAGCAGCTTTTAACTCTGAGCCAAAAAAAAAAAAAAAAATCATTTACATCAGTCAGATTAGAAAGATAAATTGAAGGTGAGATTTATGCTTCTAGGACTTGCTCCAGAATACAATGAAATCAACAGAAAAGCTTTCATTTCCATGAGACCTTTAATATATTTTGCATAACATGAAAACTACTTTTTATAGTCAATCCTTTGCTAGGAGAGGCATTGCATTAAGGCAACTATGACATTAATTTCTTCCTCTTGTGGAAGTTCTTTGTAATACAACAGTTTGTACATATCCCAGGGTAAATCTGGGAAGACTTATGTTAGTATGAGGAAGAGTGTGACTCTTCCTTATGTCTTCAAAGACTAAAAGCACTTACCAGTTAGAGAAAAATCCCAACAGAGGAACTCAGAAACAGTCACCAAGTGAATCAGCAAATCATACACAGCTGCAGCAATGTTAATGGCAACCAAGGACAAAATAACTCACAGCCAGCAAGACAACCAGTGCAGTGGTCTGTCCGGTTTGGCAGGGATACAGAGTATTCTCTTCCTCTGAATTTTAATCTAACACTTTCAGAAGCATTACATTCTTTAGCAAAGGGAGAGCAATGCACAAAACCAAAGACAGAAACTGTGCATACTGTGACTATCTTTACTGTTTGTGTATGCACCAACTTTTTCCTACTAGAGAGGCCTCTTTTTTCTTCCTTGAATTCAGATTTGTCTTTGCATGGTGTCTGCTTATAGACTAATCAACCTTTCCTCACCTCAAGACCTTTGAACCCACTGGCAGATATTAAATTAAAACAAACATTAAGTTCCTACAACATAGTCCAGAAAAGAAAGGCAAGACAGTGCCCTCCATGGGAGGAAATTCCAGGGCAGGAACTCCACAATGTCCACTGTCCATTTGTCCAGTGAATCACTCTTTGTCCCTGAGCAGCAGTGAAGAACTTGGAGGCGGGTAAGGGAATAGAGGAGGGAACTGGAGAAAAAGGAGAGGAAACAGGTGAGACATTTAAAGTGGTGACACAAGGGAGTGCAAGAAATTTGCATTTGTAAAAATAGAAATACACAATTGTATTTGTAGGAAATACAACTTCATTGGTTTTGCTGTCCACAGAATAAATGTTTAAGTTGAGCTGCTGACAACACTGATGCCATTGAATAGATGCAAAAATATGATGTCCATGATCCTGTCATGACCCTCCAGACTGGGAAGTGTGCAAAGCCCTGCTGACCCTGTAGTCCAGGCAGGAGCTAGAGACAATTTATGCAATTTATCCACTGAACCTGCAATGAATTCTGCATTGGCCTGTCTTCACAGAGGGAAGGAAGCTTAACTGGCCAGAGCTTAGAGATGGATCTACTTAGACCCTCTGGGGTCCCCAGAAAAAAATCCAACTTTTAAAACTTAAAAGGATAGCTCCCACATGCTCATACATCTTATTCTAAATAAACACTAGAAATGTTAAAATTAAAATGCAAAATGAGTAGGGCAGGCAAAGCAGTTAAAAATGTGACACATCCTCCTACCTCCTCTGCCCACTATGTCCTTGCACAATGAGTTCTTACTTCTACATGACTTTAGTAAAACAAATACGTGGTTTTTATGCTGTGTTCTGAGTGTACCAAGTACCTACTGAGCCTCATGTGTTTGATGACTGCAGGTATGTGACCAAGGGACAGCAAACTGACCACTTGTCTCATCCCTAGGAACTTCCTTCTGTCCCCTCTGAGAGCGAGGAGCTGAACAAATACCAGCATTCAAGCAAGAAATTCTTTCGTATTATTGTTTTTCACATCCACAAAAGATGTGATGCATATAGGGTCAGATATCCCTGCTTTCCTAATTACTGGGCAATGGCTTGAGGTCAATGGGAATTTGAGTTCTCAGCTTTTAAAAACATTTTATTTCTGACAATAGCTTTTAAAGGAAATACAGTACCACTGCATTGGTGGCAAAATATTCCCTGACCAAAAGAAATCTTAATCGAGGTTCCATATTCTACATATAGAAAGACTATTCAAGAAAATTACTTTTGATTTTATACAGCACTACATATTATTCTCTTTTAATATAAAGACTAGGTCTTACAATTTATATGGCTTTAAAAAAATGGTGATAACTCAGAGTACCTTTCATCTGAACTGATTTTTGTTTGTTTGTTTTAATCAGATGCAAGTGCAGTCATGTAGTCTTAGCTCCCTGGTTAAATCCAGATCTTTTACAACGTAGCTTTGTAAACCTGAACCAAGACTAAGGCGTTTTTGTTTAGTACCTGTAAATTTCAGTGACACAAGCAGTGCAATAATATTTTGTAGTGAGGAACACATTGCACCAAATTCAGACCAAGGATAGCTCCTGACTTCAGAGGCCTCACATCTAACTCTCTCTAGAGCTCAATTTGCCTTGGTATAAATAAAAGCAGTAAATGTCACTTTTCATACAGAAGGGAGTCACAGTGATCTTTTTATTCTCTATTTCCTCTCAGGACCTCCAACAAAACTTATGGGTTGATCTCTTAATTTCTTGGTTAATAGGAGAACAGCACTAGTAGTTGAATTTCGTTTTTAGGTCAATTTCAAATGGGTCCCCTCCCCTCAAAGTGTGAAAACAATGAGCAATTTACTGATGCCCTTCTCAAACTCTGGAGATGATATCCTCACTGCAAAGAACAAAGGACCTGAGTACTTAAGTCTCAGTAAGAGGATTGCCACAGACTTCTGTTACACTGGGACTCAAAGCAGTATTTCTGATCAAAAATGATTGTGAAATAAATAGAAACCTCTTTGACAAATTGAAGGACTCAGCTATTGTAAATGTGCTTAGGACAGGTAAACTATATTGCCAGTCATGCCATGGAATTATAATAGCAGATTTAATGCTCTCTGATAATATTAGAGGACAAAGTTATGTATTTTTTTCAATTTTTGTATTCTTTTTTCTGGTTGGAAAGAAAAATACTTAATAACATCCAAGAAATATTTTAGATGTTTTCTTTTTAAGGCTATCAGTGCAATGTGAGATAAAGTACTTCATGTAAAGGTACAAATTGTTTCAGAAATACCGTACACAGCTATTTACTTGTTTCCTACAATATCCCAGTTATCACAATGTATTTAAGACAGCATACTGTAGTATTCTCAGTGGAAAGCTTCAGAACATCTGTTTATTTCACAGTGTGGAACTGAAGATAAAAATAAGACAAACAAAATCTCAGAAGATATTAATAGTTACATACTTACCGAGCTCATTAATAAATTCATTGGATTCTTCCACAGCGATGTTTCTTTTCCAAACCTGGAAACAAAATTATTGACAGTAAAAAAAAAACCCCAACATATGTTTAGTTTTCAACAGAATGCTAATTTAGGTTTGAAGGACCTGATTCTGCAGTGTGTACTGGCCTAAAGTTCTATTACAACAACTGAGGACAGACATCAGGCAAAGACCAGGTCCTACATTAGTGTTTGGCAAGGATTGAAATGGATAGTTTATATTAAGCTAGTTGCCATGATATAGCTACTGTGATATAGCCTGGATTCAGGAAGCAGCTCCTCTTTAAGGCAGAAACATATCTTTGAGAAAGTTTGTTCCTTCCATTTAATGTCTTATTTTACCCACAGTTACCAAAGCATCTTTCTCAGTCTCTCTAACAGAATTATATAGTCAAATATAAGAAAATGGACCCCAGCTATGGCTGGGGGAATTACACCACTCACAGGTATCAGGTTTCAGTGCAGGACAGGTACTCGTTTTTCCAAAGTCTGTTTGGAAGTGTTGGCAGGATCTAAATGACCTTATAAAGGAATTTCTCCAACAGAAACAAAGGGATATTGAACTGCTTCCCAGTTCTGATTTTTTCACTGCCTTATTAGACAAGGTCAAGGTTTCAACCATATGCTATGACACTTCACTAAAGTTAAGGTGTTCTGGAGGCAAAGTGGAAAAAGGGAGCAAGCTTGATGAATGCTATCAATTCAGAGTACACAAGTACTGCCAGAAAAACTGGTGCAGAAGTTAAACGTTCTGATTTAGAGTCTCTACAGTGTACAAAAGAGTAACTGCCTCTCGTGGTTTAGCTTTGCAGTGAGGAACAGCAAATGCCTCCTTCTCACGTCATTGAGCTGAGAGCTCCCAGGGACCTGGCTGGACGTCGCTCTCTGCTTGGCACTGTGACCGAAAGTGCCACCTGATTCCACCTGGCTGTTCCCCCTGCTGCACAAACAGCACGGGTTCCTCTGCAGTGGCTAGTAAAGCATTTCAAAAGGAGCACTTCTACTCTAGGAGACAGCTGGAATCTCAATCCACCTCTAAATTTTTCAGTGAAGCTTTTACAGTATTTCCATTGTCTTAGTCTCTTGCAGATTGTGATCTATTTATAACAGCTCAGCTATTTCTAAACCTCAAGCAGACAGAAAACTGATGCGTCATTGCAAGGATATGCCTTTGAAATGGCTGGGTGGGAAAAGAAGAAAAAAAATCCAAAACACAGGAAGGTGACAAAAATAGTAGAAAAATATAGTCCTCGTCTATTTAACACTATTAACATTCCTTACCCTTTTTCTGTCATATCTCCTGACTTCCTAAATCAGCACATCAACTATGAAGTCTAAGTACCTGTGCTTTTAAAAGTCATTTACTAATTCCTTTTCTTCTTTCCCGTCTCTTCCCCTATAAATAGCTCTATAAATAGTTGAGTAAAGGCCTATTGCCTGCAGAGTTAGACGACTTTATCTGCTTTTCAGATGTACAACCTAGCTCCCTGAGGATTTCTTGTATTGCTACAGTATGCTGTTAACTGTTTGTTACCAGAAGGTTCAAAACTGTCGAAGCACCTATGACGGAGGAAAAAAAATCAATGATATGTGCAAAACCAATTGCAAAGTAAGGAATAATTCTACTTTAGCATAATATATGGCTTTATTTTTTTCACACATAGAGAAATTCAGACATGGATTTTGTAAGATTTACACAGAAAAAAATCAGGATGTTCTCCTCCTTTCAAAAAGAATATGTTAGTGTTAGAAAAGTTCCAAGAAGGATGCTTAGAAGTTTGGATTGACTTCTTTGCCTAGAACAGCTGAGTAGTCTAGTATTCACCAGTCAGATAAAGAGGCTAATTAGCAGAGATATAGCAGATCTAAAAAGTCCTGAATTGGAGAAAGCAAATTCGTTTACTCTTTCTTCTCATACATGGAAAATGAAACATCAAATGAAGCTATGAGGAGACCTGTCCAAAACTTGCAAAGATACTGTGGATGCTAAAGGTCTGTCAAGTGCCAGCAAAGGAAAATGCACAGAAGAGAAATCCCCAGATTACTGGATTTTTTGTTTCCAAGACCTGTAATCTTCTGGGGAGCAATTAAAAGATACTAGAATAACAATAAATTAATAGTTCTCAAAAATTTTGTATTGCAATTTATTTCCCCTTCAGTTTTTCAAAATATCTTACATTCTTATAATGAAATATGTCAAGGTTTTGCAGCTCTCCTTTGGGCCACAGGTGGTTTCATGAGCCCTGCAGTTCCCTGGAACACCATGTAGTAAGTGTCCACGTACTTTGTCTTCAAAATAGTTTACAGATGTATTGAGTTGGGAAAGAATTCTTCCTATTCCAGAATGGCAGAGCCATTCTTATTTATTTAAAGCAGCAGCATTTCCTATCTGAGTTGACAGAAGGAGAAGCCAGAGCAAGTTATCAGCAGCTGGCCCCTCCTTGTCATCAGCTGTATGTAAGTCAGAAATGCAGTATTCAGATGTTCCTCATGTCTTCCTTGGCCACTGACAGCAGGAACAGCAGGGAATGTTAAGGAAGGCCTAAGGTCTCAGTTTCTTCTTTCCTTGTAGCATGTGTACTGAATAACATAACTACAGAGAGTGCAAATGCCATCAGCTCTGAGCTGTGGGTTTGTTGTTCAGGTTGCAGTAGAATAAAAAAGTTAAACAATTAAACTAAATACTATGGAGTACAATTGTGAATCAGTCCTCCTGATGCCTAAAAACCCTTCATACAACACTCTCACAAGTAAGACTTCTAATCTTGAAAATTCTCCTGTAAACTGTGTTATTTATAATTTTCATTGGCAAAAATGAAAATGTGGATAGACACAAATGTACATGACACATAGGTTGTCTGTCTACCTCATATGTCTCACTTCCTAAATTAGTAACTTAAGCATAAACTAGCATTCCAAACAGTAATACTGGAGAAGAATTTCAAATACTTCAAACTGCAATATATTGTAAATCTTCGTCCAACAGTGCCAAATTTTAAGTCAATGCAGTATCACTAAAATAGAATGGAGTAATTAGTTTACAAAACCTGTCTTATCTTACTCATCTTTAAATTTATGAGCTGAACAAAACTGGTAAACCTTTGGACTTGAGCAGGGTGGGGTGATCCTGCAACAACAGTGCCTGAACAAATATACACAGCTGATACAGAAAAGGTGCAAGAGGAGGAAATGGATATTGGAAGGTCAGTTACTAATTAACCCAGGCATATCCTGGAAAGGGACACAGAAAGTGAACGAAACTGTAATTTTAATTTAGCTATTTCCTGAGCTACAGCTCTTTAGAAACACATCTGAACTATAGTTTTTTCTGAGATAAGTATACAGTACTCACATTCTACGTATTAGATAGATGTGAAAGATTGTAACAGATCTGCAAAGAGTTCCTCCTCTTGAACAGGAAGAGTGAAGGTTACACAGTGGGGGTCACTGCAGTCAAGTTTCTGGGTGTTGAAGTCACGTCTTGAAGAGAGAATGTTTTCCTTCACCTCCCAAAACTATTACACGTGTTCCAGAGAGACCTGCTCTGGTTGTTACTCTGCAGTGACAAAGTCACAACCCGTTGTTGCAGTCATTCTGTGGTGAGTAATTATGGTGCCTACAAGCACTATGACTGATTACTGTGAATAACTAACAAAAGCAAATGAGTCCCTGGGAAACAGACATGATTGCAAATACCCTACAACCACCTGAAATGACATACTGGAGAACATGACGGAGTTAGGGGCTTTTTACTTCTGTAAATATAAATACTAAGCTTTTTTCTTTACTTAAAAAATAAAGAAGGTGGGAAATTCTTAGATAGGTGGGAAATTTCCTCAGAGGAAAAGATAAATTGAGAGACTCCTGGGGAAAGGAGTGTGGCTGAGTGAGTGCATTTCAGTACATGGAGGATTTGTTTGTCCTGTGCTAACAAAATGAGCTCATTTCTTTCTGCAGAACTGGGTAACACCTGACAGGTGGCAGAGTCACAGGCTCACGTGTGAAGCCATGGTCAAATTATTTGCTTGGAAAGAAAAAGCATACATCCCTTGTAACACAGACCCTTTTAAATACCAGTTTATAACAGTTCACAGAACAGTTTTCTTTAAGATATAACTGGAAAACATATTCCATGTGTTGATTTGTAAAGCAACACAGAAATTCTAAGCATCTGAACCTCCTTCCTCTGGATCCCATAATCCTGGGTCATTGTGCTATGTGGCTTTTTACTGGTACATGCACTGCAAACATATAGATAACTATATTTATGGTTTAGCTCACTAATAGGAGCAATGACAAGATGCCATTTGTTATCACTAGTGTATGGTGTCCTTCTGTGTCAACTAAAAGGTTAATGTTGATATTAAAATGAAACAGATGACTTTCTTTACTTCACAGAAGTGAGAACTAAAATAGAAGAGTGAAAAAGCAACAAAGTAATTTCTCATTGCCTGCTTCTCCAGACTTTTTGAAATATGCTGAAAATTGTATGTTGCTGTTATAATTGAGGTGACAGATAGCTGTACCTGCAAAATTCAGCTGTTTCTTCGGTCAATGGTGAATATTCCAAAAGGCTCACAAAAGCTAAGGGATGTTAGTGGTGACACAGGAAAGGAAATGCACAGTTCAAATGTGTTTCATGAGTCTCCTGCTCAGTCATGGGGAAAAAAAATCCATTAACATTTCAAATTGAAAATGGATTTTTCTCTTTTTTTTTTTTTTTTTTGCACCAAGTCTCTGTTTTCTTATGAAATTATTTAAATTTAGCATAAAACAAACAAAAGATGTTTTGGCTTAGTGCTGTCCAGAACTTTATCTTCTTTATTTTTTAGGCTACAAATGCCAATAAAATCACTTTTCAAAGATCTTAAATTTACAGGATAGTGTCTCAGACTAATTCTACATGGTGCAACATCTCCTAGGCAGAAGCACAGCCTCTAATTACATGCTTTAATTACATGCAGGTCCCAGATTGAAACCCTGCTGTTAACTCCTGCAGTTAACTGTACAATAAAGCACCTTCTCACTCCTAGAGCCTGAAGAAGTGCTCTTAGCAACAGCTCTATAAGGGAGTGCCTGCATTTTCCTTGGCAGACAGAGGTGTGTCAAAGTATGACTCAATCACCTTGAGTTCCATGTTATTTCTGAAATAATTATATATATTCCCATACAGAGCTGTTAGCAGCATGAGCCTCTGCTCCAGCTTGCTACTGGAGAGACACAGAGAGTAATGGGCTGTCTGGGTCTGGGCAGGAGAACCAGTGGCACCATGAAATCCATGGAGCAGATGCAAGACTGAGATTACAGAGAGGGGCTAATGAGACTAGAAATCATGTATTTCCTTTGGAACAATTTAAATCTATCCTATGCCCTGCCACAGCTGCCACTGCCTTCCTTCACTGAGCACTATATCCCTAGGGAAGTATATCCACTCAATAAGTGCTCAAGGAACCAAGTACTCTGTCCCTGTCACTGCCATTGCAAGTTTGTTTATGATCCAGGGTGACCATATTTCTTTCTTGAAAAAAAACCCCAAAAGTACCAAAACAAACACTTCTCCTTCTGACTTGCTACACATTCTTCTGCCAGGTTAATCATTATACATAGAGCTGATAAATTGAGTTGCACTGAAACTCAGTGATTACCCCATATTGGACACTAACAATTTATACTTTGAACAGAATATATCTGCAGCAGTAAGTGATAGATGCTTATTTAATAGCTTAAAGGCCTTTGTTTATTCTACTGACCTATTTTTTTCCCTCATTATTAAGTTTTCCACTCTGGTCTACTGTCCTTTGCATAATTTGTGACATTGAGATATCTTTCCCTAGGCAATGTTCAAGTTATTATTTTACAAACAGTTTTCACTGTACTCCAGGATGAAATAAAACAGAAAGAAATTTTGAAAAATATTCTTAATATTGACTTTTAAAACAAAATGTAGATATTTTCAATTGAAAATAATACTTGTGTGAGGTGCCAGACTAGAAACATAGAAAGATTTGAATACCCACATCCATTTAATAAGCTACTGACTGTCACACTGTCAGCCAAACTGCCCTGCTGAAGAGCCTCACTTTAATTTAGAGTAACAAATTCTTGAAATAAACATATGAGGTGCTCAATTCCCTGGTCTGCCAGAAAGCTGCTAATTAGCATCAAATGCTTTTGTGCTTAATTCACTATGATCCTGATGGAGACAAAATAGGTAACTAGTCATTCACTACGACCCCTGAGAAGGAAGCAGATGGTTCAAGACCAAAGTGTGTAACATTCCAGCTGAATAACGGACAAAACAGGGAGGCCAAGAGGAATCTTACATAGGTGACAGAGCTCCTAAAATAGATTTTTTATGATTCTAAATGTTTGGGTGAGGGTGATTTTTCCCTTTTTTTTTTTTTTTTTAGTTTATTTTTTTAACTGCTTCTCAAATAATATAATTCTACCACAATAGATCATACAAGGAAAATTTCAGGCTAATGGTACTTGGCAAGATAAGCATATAATCTGCATTTAAAATCTGATGCATATTCATTGATATAAAAGGTATGAAAAGCACTACCTCCAAAGTTGACTAAACCAATGCTAAATATGAGGTAGAATTACAAGCAAGCCAATAGTGCTTCAAAATGCTACTGACAAAGGAATTGCTGCAATGTTTTAAAGTAAATCAGTCAAGTGACATGAACTTCATATTTGGAATATTGTTCCTCCTCAGGCTGGGTATGTAATTCCAGTAGATTATAATTATGAGCTACATAAGATTCAGTGGAAGGTTAGAAGGATATATTTAAAATATTATTCACCATTCATAAATAAGACTTTTAAAACCCCAGGATAATTAGTTCCATTAAGGTTACATCTCCATTGATAGGGCTCTCTCTCTCTCGCTAGCACAAGTCCATCAGCTGATCTGTCTGTTGTGTCATATGCAAATGTATTAATTAGGCTTATTCATAACTTCCTTTTTTTCTGAGCCTAAAAGTTATGCCTACATTCTCCTTCCAATGCTAAGGTAAAATTTCCAGAGCTACAGGAGACAGGCTGTGGAGGAAGGCACTGAAGTCAGTCAGAACTGAGCCCAGTTCCCAGGCCTGAGGCTTCTCCTCACTAGGAGAAAACTACATGTCCTGCACAATATTTTTTTCAGGTACCTCCAGTATTTTCAGAGTAGAATTTCATTATTTGGCTGTTATTGCACCTGTGAATCATTAAAGACCACACTCTGATATAAAATTCTGCATCAGTAACATGTATGGGAGGTCTGATGCTGGTGAGAAATCTAGTCAAAACCAATGCATGGATAGATTTTTGGCTTGAGAAGAATGTGTGCAACTTACTCGTGTGAAGACAATGTTGAGGAGGATTATATATTGTAAAATCTGTATTTCAGATAGCTAAGTCAAACCAAATCAGAAACTCACAGCTGTTGAAGACCCTTGGTTCTTGGAGTCTATCAGAAAGATTTCTTAAGAAACACCACTACCACTTTGCACTCTATACCACAAGTCTTAGAAGTTCTGTTTTCCTTACTAGTTCCACTGCTATTTTCATGTAATACAAGCAAAGCACCTCAAATAACAACCAGTTAACACAAATAAGCTTGATTTTAATTTCGTATAGAAGCACACTGAGTAAATCTTGAATTAACTGATATTCTGGGACAGTGCTATTTCAAGAGGTCCAGCAGGGACAGTATTTTGAAATACAAACCCACATGGTATGAAAACCACATGCCTTTTTCTCTTCCTACATACAGGCAGCTCTGACTCTCACAGAATCAAGCACACACGTTGAGAGCAGAACAGCAGACGTGATGACACAACAAGATGCAATACAGATATCATTTGCTAACAGACTCCTGAAGTCTGGAAGGCAAGCTTCCCTGCCATCACTTGCTTCACTCCTTGCTTCATCCTTTCCAGACCTGGGAAACTCAAGAACTAATTATACAGCCAAAGACACCCTCAGCAGTGAGATATCTTTGGGGTATTTTTTTTGGTCCACTAGAAGTTAACTGTCCTACCAAGAAAAAATGCACTTTCCTCTAGCCCCATTCCCACACACACTCCCTACAGCTATTTCCACCCACGCTACAGCTCTTTTTAACTGTGTTTGAAAAGCTGAGAGCGAGAGAAATGTGCTGCTGCTGCTGGTGCTCCTCCTCCTCAGGTGGGCGGGTTGGTAGCTGGTCAGTTTTCTGCAGCATTTCTCATTGCTAAATGCGTAGGAGGCTGAGAGCAGAAAGGGAAGGAAGCGGTCCTCTTAGGAAGGGAGGCGTATCAAAGCGAGTGGGAAGCAAATAGCCCCTTCCCACCTGCACATGTGCAATTATATGCAATTGAAAAACTAACACAATAGATCTGCAAGCAGAGCTTTCCAAGCTGTAGTCCTAAAAGGTATCAAGCAGCTTGGGTCTCAAAGCCAAAGTCGGGGGTGACCAGATCTCTGGGAAGACAGCATTTTTCACCCACGGAGAGCAAGCTCGTGGGGAGGAAAAGGAGGAGGGAAGAGGGCGTTCCTTACAGTTATGGCTTTGTACGTAGGTGGAGGGTGGTTCGGGGAGAGGAGTGACAGATTGCTTGTGGCAGCAGGGAAGAAAGATGTAGGAGGGTGTTTGCCCAGGGTCCCGTCTCACCCAGGGGGTTCTGGCAGGGTGGCTGCAGCACGAGTGCTGTGTCTAAGCCGGGGCGGTGGGAGGAGAGGAACTCACTGCTGGATGGACCTCGCTTGGATCCTCTCTCGTTGTCTCATCAACACAGCATCTGCAGCAGCACACAGCCACTCCCACGCTTTCCCCGGTGCTCTCTGAGGCCAAAAGAAAATGAAAACTACTTCGCTCACAGTTTCATTGTGGATTTGCTTTCAGCCTTTTCCAAACACTTTCTAGTTCCCCGCTGATAAGATGTAAATTAACTGGTGAAGAAAAAAAAAAAAAGGGAAAAATAAAAGTTGATTTTTTCCCCCTCCCTCATACACTTTCTTGTTACAGGAGAAAATCACTACTGCATGCCATTTAGCCATATGCTCTCATCCCAAATCTACGACTTCAGCTGTTGTATGAATGCATTATCTGAAAGGTCTCTGACCAAAAGCCCTGGGGAAGGCACGCTGTTCACATGACAGATACAGACAAAAGCAAAAATTATTTTCTCCATATTACATAGGTGTTTCAGTCCTTCTCTGGGTTGACCTGCTGTTAGAGAGTGAAGAAACAGATTAATTTTCTGCTTATTTTAAGTCTGCTTCTGCTCTCAGTGATGTCCCTGGAAGGCTCTACTGCAGACCTGAGCCTTTACTATTAGGCACCCAGGCTGGCACGAGGAAATTTCAACCTGTGTCACCTGTTTTAGAGGGCTGTCAACTGAGTCTGGACTGAGAAATTACAATGTGAGGACTGTTTGTCAGCACAGCAATAACCAGTTAGCAGGCATGAACTGGAAATTTTCCCATTCTGTTCCTCAAACCTTCACAGACTCATTTTTCCTTAACCCTCACACGCTGTAAGGACGCACTCACTACCCACACACACAGAAATGAGATGCCAGCTGTTAGACCAGCAGAGGAAAAGACTGAATTTGCAGCAAACCTGCAAACAGCAGCATGGGACATGATGAAGTACTTGTACCATTTATTACCTGGTCTTGGTCAACTACTCTGGGAGCTCTCAGAGGTAAATGCAAGGCTCAAATTAATGGCTAATGGAGGTGTACAGGTGGCACACAGAATGCAGCTGAGCTGCTCTTGGAATCCTTCTTGAGAGCAAGAGCTCCCACCTTCTAAAGTTATATCTTTTTCTGGAAAAGAAACAACAACAACAACAAAAAAAAACCACACCCAAAAAACCCCACAAAAAACTAAAATCACAAAAAGCCAAAAAGAAAAAAAAACCACTGCAAAAAAAAAAAAAAACCAAAAAAAAAAACAAACCAGAAACAAAACCTGAAAACATCTGCTCAAATCTAAAGACCTCCTACAGTCTGCAACTTGTTTTCTCTTTTCAAACCTGCTGAGTGCGCTGCCAGGAAATTTCTCCAGGGGGAGGAATTACAACCTGCTTATCCTTCTGGCTATTGCACACTCTCAGTTCCTGGCTTCGTCCAGTATTGTGCAGCCCTCTTTGCCAATAGTAAAATAATCCATAAACTTCCAGGTTAAAGGTCATCTCATTCTGCTTATTCTCAGGCAACTCTATTATTTTCAGTCTTTTTCCACTGGACAACTACTTAGAGAACTCTTTTATTTACTTTTTAGAAAGCATTTTCGCTCTGATATTCCACTCTAAAAAAAATGGGGTGTGCAAAAGGACTATTGAAAAATAGGACGATATCTGAGATGCTTTTTGGACAGGACTGCAGTCAGCTAAATGGCTGTGAAAAATTAGCAATTTTACAACACCTATGAATCCCCTGCCCCTAACAAAAACTATAGGTAAATTCAAGCCATCACCAGCATGTTTAAAAACGAAGGCTCGAGGAAGATGGCTCTTCCCTTACCATCCCTTCTTCTTAAAAATTACTTAAAAAAAAAAAGGAAGGGAAAGAATTTAAAGAAAACATTAAGTATAAATTCAACGTCAGCACCATGATGGAGAAACATCAGTAGTTGTCTCAAGGCAAGGCTTGCTGTTACTGCATTGTTCACAAAGGAGTAGGCCCACTTGTGTCCTAAATCAGACATACAGCTGGAAGACCACAAAGGGTTTACACCATTATTTACAGAGGACAGGAGGAAAACAGATCAAAACCAGCACAAGTAAAAGATGAATCAGATCACCAGCTTCTATTTTGGACCCCCAGAAACAGACACCCAATGTAATCATGTCCTGGTCACAGCCTTGCCCATGTGCAGGTGGAATTTGTTAGGAGATTTCCAGGGCTTTCAAACAGCCTCCACCTGCTCTTACCCAATGTTAGCCTCCACATACCCATTTTATCATTTTCACAACGCTAAGAAAGAGATTATCCCACAGAAAAGTTCTTTTCATATTTTTCTGTGAAATGTAGAGACTTTCAGTCACAGGAAATGAGAAACAAAAATGTTATCTGCTTATCAAACTCTCTAATTAGTAATGCCTGGATGAGAGCTGCAGAGTTATCCTCAAAAATAATTTTTTAAATACTTATCTAAGTCAGGGTTCAGGTTTGCCAACTGTGATAATTTGGTGTCATTTAGCCTGGTTTAGATTTAATTGCATGGCACTTGGTACAATGCAGCATATAGGGCTGTCTGTACACAAGATGACACCATTAAGCTTCATCAGTGATTATCATATAACCTTTAGGTGGAAGTTTGAATAGTCGGGATCACCTAATGAATTCTTGCAATTAATTAGTTTGCAGTAGACAGTCTCCCAGTGCCTGCAAAAGCACCTCATGTCCTGTTCTCAGTTATTTTTTGTTCACATTGTACAATACTGAAAACCAAGACTGTGTTAATACAGAAATGTCCTGTAGGGGTTTTTTTGTGCCTATTTAGTTTGATTAAAAATTTTGCAACCAGATTTAATATACTCTGAGAGTCACTGCAACGGAAATGCCAACACAGATGACGCTGATATAAGCAGAGGCTGAATAATTTTAGAATAAAAGAGCAAGGTTGCCCTCTGGAGACTTCTCTAGAAGTGCTTCTGAGAGCTAGGACTTTTTTTTTTTTTCTTCCAGCAAAATAAATTTGCTAAACGGTTTTAAGATTTTATTTTCTTTTAAATACAAGTGCGAGTCAAAGCAGCTGATGCTAAGAACTTGTTACACCAAGATATGATGAAGCTACATTTCAACCTAATGCACTGTATTGTCATTTACTCCATGGTTCATCATGTCTTTCCAGTATCAGTCCCATGTTGCTACGTGTCAGCCTAAAAAAACATTCATGGAATGGCCTTAGTTACTGAAGTCAAAGTGAATTTTGTATTATTGACTCCTAGCGTGATAAATTCTCAAGTGCCTTAACATTTCTTTTTTCAGGAAAAGGCAGTTTTCACAGTTGCAGTTTCTATTTATGCTGAAGGCACAGGCTGTATTTGAGCCCACCGTTGTATGTAGCTACTCTTGGGGCAGTACCCGTGCTAGTTCTTAATTTTTAAGAGCTATTTACCTTCACGGGGGAGCAGCTCCCGGTGGGATGTTACACTAGAGCGGCCCCTTGACCCCACCTCACCCTCTGCCCCTGTGTCAGTAGCTGTGAGGACAGTACCCCTGTGTCTGCTGTTTCAGGTGCAAAGGATGAAGAGAAGCCGGGAGGTCAGAAATGAAGAAACCAGTCTTACTGCTGAAAATAACAAACAGCCTGAACGCGGCTCCGGCGCACAAAGTTCAGCTCTGAAGGCAGTTTGGCAATGCGAGCTTTCCCCACCTTGAGCGGCAAGCACCGCGGCTCTTATTGCTACACGCGGCATTTCTCGCTTCACCGGCAAAGCAGCTGCATCACCAGATCCCTCACACCGCCCGGCCTTATCCAGGACGGGGAGCAGCACCCTTTCCCTGCCCGGGTAAGGAATGTTCCTCGGTTACTGGAGGCAAAGGGCTGTTGGTGAGGGCGAGCGGCCGCCGCTCCTGAGCCGGTGCCGGTGCCGGAGCCGGAGCCGGCGCTGGCCCCTGGGAGCGCCGCGCATGCGCCGCGCGCTGTGCCGCGCCGCGGAGCCGGCGAGGGAGCGGTGCCGCCATGGCGGGCCGGGGGGTGC
>VXAX01006651.1:1354841-1406651 GCA_013399835.1 Leptocoma aspasia | reverse complement strand
TTTGAAAAAACTTTTTTTTTTTTTTTTTCCTTAGTGTCAATATTTAAGCGTGTCTGCAAAAAGTCTTTAAATCTTTAAAAGACACACACAGAGTGTCAGTCGTATCCCCCAAGGTGTCTGTCCTGTTATTTTCAGGTTCTCCTAACTTGAAAACATTAGTAGCTGACATTGGTATCTGCTATTTATTTAATAGTAAGCAAATAATTTTCAACTGTTTCAATAACAAAATTTTGCCATAATTTAATTTTGCCCTAATTAAATTTAATTTTAATTTTTTTTGCCCTAATTTAATTGATTCTTATGAGGAGAATGTAAAACACTTGTGTTCCCAAATTTTTCTGCCACTGCTTTGCTTAACCCAGCAGTCAGATATTTGGGGAATCGTGTGGCTGGTTTATGGTTTTAGCTGGTTTTTTTGATGTTTCTTTTTCAGGCTGAGGGCACTCAACAGACTGCAAGTAATATTACAACATTTGGTAAGGACAGCATCATGTTTGACTTGAGTTGGAAGATTTCAGGACTCTGTAGCTCCCCTGAGGCACACAGCATATGCAACTCCTAATGTGTCTGCCCACAGTGGTTCTGAACACTGCCATTTATTGCTCAGGCATAGTATTGCCCACATCTTTGAGCACTTTCTTACAGGTGTCTATTATACTGTAAATTAAAGCTTGATTATTTTGGCTTTACTTTATAGATGCTTCTTTATATATAGCTTCTCTGTTAGCTTCCATAAATTCCTTAAATACCGTCCCACTGTGTGTGTGAAAATAGTTTAAGGGATTTTTTTTCTACTGTTAAAAGTTACTTAAAGACAAAGCAGGGTGTATATTTGGGTTTGCAGTGTCAAACTACCAGTAAGGATATATGGAGCTGTCATCGTTCTAATTGTTGCAAGTATTTTCAGAATTTTTAAGGAACCATGGATTTGTGTTTTATTAGTAAGGTGGGGAATTTTTTGTTTGTTTGATTTTTTGTGTATGTGTGTGTTTTTCTGTTGTAAATTTTAAGTGAACTCAAAATGTTACTGTAAAACAATGCATGGTCCAAAAACTTGTCTGAGGTTTATTACTCTGAAGGACTCAAAGTAGTTTCCAAAGAACTGTTTAGGAAATGCAAATAGAAGTACAGTGGGGAAAACTTAGCATACAATTCCAGAATGCATGCTTTGTGATCCTGAATAGTGTGTTTTGAGAATAAATTTCGATAAACACTTTCAAAAATATGTTTTTAAGTTATCTAACTGATGACATCTGCTTTATTTACTTGTTTTAACATGTGTTTACATGCACAGAAAATGTCTAAGCAAACAGATTCGACAGCAGAAGTGTTGTTGGAAAAGAAAGGAGGTGCAGGAATAATAACTTTGAATAGACCCAAGGCTCTCAATGCACTGAATCTGTCTATGATCCAACAAATTTATCCTCAAATAAAGGTTAGTAGCTCCACTTCTACCCATTCACTATATGTATGTTATTTGAAACCAATTTCAAGATGCAGTTAGATGCTTCTTAGTGTCCTGATTTAAAGGGTGAAAGTCTGTGTGTGTTGCTATGAACATATTATAGGTTTCTCTGTGTGTAAGCCTTCTGATCATTTTCCCATGGGAGAACATCCTTTTGCTGTCTTTTACTCTGTATAAGCTTTCTGTAAACAAAATATCTGTGTCTGTTTTTCAAGGACATAGAATTGGTTGGCCTCCTCCTACCTATGAGGAGAAGGAACTGAAATTACTTTATCTTTTTGATATTGTAAACTATTCGAGACACATTTCCCTGGACGAAGCAGCAGCAGGAGCATGGAGAATGCTCTCTGCTGAGCAGATATAGAAGAATACTAGAAATATGGAGTCATTTTAATAAATCATATTAGCCTTCTGAATTTGTCGTCAAGAGTCTTTTCTTCAATGCATGGACCACGACGATATGTGTGTGTACAATGAGCTCAGATTTATAGCATATAAATAGCATATAGCATTCAGGCAGTTTCAAGCAAGTTAGAAAGAGGAGACACATCAAAGAAATGAGCTGTCAGAGAGTTAAATGTAGCATCTCCACAGGTAAATGGACATCCATGTTAATACCAGGACTGAATTAAGAACAAGCAGTGCTCAGCATTTGTGTGTTCCTTTTGGCAGCACCCACCTGGTCAGCTGGCACAAATTTCAACCTATACAGTGGTGTTGCCTCTTGATGGAATGCATGTTTTGTGGGGAGGCTGCATGCCTGAAAATGAAAGATACCAGCCGCTAAAAAGCAGGGGGCTGTCAGTGTCATTCCTTAAATGAGAACTCAAGGATTTACAGACACTCTTTCTACGAGCTAGCAAAGTACCATGAGATTTTAAACATGAAAAAAGTCTCTTTTAATTTAATGGTATTGTTTATCTCATGTACAGAGTCAAATTCATTAGATACCAATATTTGTTGGATAATTGCCTGATGTCTCTTGGAATTTATTAGACATTTTTGAAGCACAGCCTGAAAAGGTCATAGTTTTTGATTTCTGTTAGGCTCTGTTTTGTGGGGTGCTGCCTTACCCCAGAGGCTGAGAGCTGTCCACAGGTATTTTTCTGAAAATTTGAAAGGCAGCTCTGCTGGTCTCTGCTCTCATGGTTGAATAGGATGCAGAAGTGGCAGAAAGACATTTAGATCTTAAACTATTCAAACAATAGATTGTTTAAGACAATCTATTTTAAAGTATTTGAAGTATTTTTGAAAAAGTGAAGTAAGAATTATAGACACTATACAAAGTAAGCCTTATTTGCACAGATTTTATGCTTATGTGGAAATATTTACTTCTTTTTAGACATGGGAGCAAGATCCTGAAACTTTTCTAATAATTATAAAGGGAACTGGAGGAAAAGCTTTTTGTGCTGGGGGTGACATCCGAGGTAAGGACTATACTCACGTAAACATTTGATGTCTTTCCCAGTCAGTACTTTGTATTAATTTCCTTTGTTTACTCTGACTTGGGTAAGCAAAATCTTGCCACACAAGAGTAAGAGATCAGTTGTGCTGACTCTTACGACACCTTGATGTGCAGATGCTGTTTAAGGTATTTATCAGGAGACAACTGTCAAGACAGTGTATAAAAGAGTAAAAAATTACATTTTTATGAATAACTGATAATAGCAGCCAGTCATTCCAGCGAGGAGAGGGTTCTTGTCTCTGTCTTTCTCTTCCCAGATTTTCATTACTGACAGCTTCTTTCCAAGAAATTTGAAGGGCCCTAACAGGTAGCTCTGATAGTGTTGGATAATTTGTGTCTAGTGTTTTAGATGGCTAGATACAGATCTGACAAGGGTGATCAGTGTATCTCTGATTATTTTCAGCTATGAGCTGCAGGAAATCTCCAAAGTGTCAAAATCAGCAGTTGTTGTAAACTGTAGGTAAACAAGCAGCACAGGTTATTATTACAACAGTGTATATAACAATGTATTTTTATGTCATGCTCTAATTGGCTTCTCATTTTTAGTATTTAGAGTCTTCAGTATAGTCAGTTTTAAGGGACTGTTGTAAATGTTGGCATGAAAAATATCACAAATGAGTACTAGACATTAGGAGGGCTTAGAAAATGGACCATACTCTCAAAGGTATGTGACAAAGCCTCCAGCAAAATACAGTGGTGTTGTATAAATATGAACATAAGCCTCAAATCAAATTTGAGGCTTATGTTCATATTTAAATTTGAGCAAATTTTCTCAAATGTAATAAAGCAGGATTAAGTAGGTCTCTATTTGCTGTAGGAAAAGACCCAACCTACGAGGCATTATTTTCTTTTACTTGTGTTTCCTATTAAACTTAAAGTTATCTTCACAATTTTTATTTCTCTTCAGCCATCACAGAAGCAGGAAAAGTTGGAGATAAACTGTTACAAGATTTCTTCAGAGGAGAATATAGGCTGAACAATGCCATTGGTATGTTAATAGCAATTTCCGAAACAGTACAGTTTTCATAACACTGGCTTTAAATGTAAATTTATCTCTTTGATAATCTAGTAAAGACTGTGGTAACATCAGAGAAGTAGTAATTTTTTTTTACCAAGTTCAACACCAGTAATATAACATATCCCATTTTTCTACCTTGCATGCAGAATGTGTTTCTTTTGTTTAAGTTACTGTGACAGCTACTTTATCACATCCCATTGTTCTGGTTAGTTCTATTTCCCCTGTGGAAGAATTAGTTATAGCTGCAGACACTGCAGTTCTGCCCTAAGTATCATTGATCTGCTTCACAGAAGACCTGAGGTAAAAATAGATGTGTGGAAAATCATTAATATTCAGTCAGAAAGCAAAATATTAAATTATATTAAGGCTTTTCATTTTAATAGAGTGCATGAAAGAGTGCTGCGTAACTCAGGAGTGAGCTGCCTTAGTTTATTGCAAAGACACTGGGTGAAGTTTATTGGAGTAAAGCATATTAAAAAAGTATATGAATTCTTTAGGGTAAAAGTCAAGACTTTAAGATTTTGATGAGAAGAAACTACTGCAAATGTATTTTAATTGACTACAGTTTGAGTTTTAAAAATATGGTATCCAGTGTTAGTCAGTACAGGAGGAGAGCTGGTATTGCTTACATTGTCAGAAGAGCACAGCTAGATTAATTCCTGAAAAGTTATTTTTATTTTGTTTGACAGAGTTTCAGAACTGAGCATGCTTGTCATCTACCTTTCTGTCCTTCACCAATACAAAACAAAAAAATAGTTGAAGTTTTCAAATAGTTGGGCAAAAATTAGTATTACCTTGCCAGTTGGACTTGATGATTCTGTTTCAAGGGTACATAATTTAAAAGTCTGTTTTCTTTTTTTATTATTTTTTTAATTATTAGGTGTTCAATATATCAATATCTCATATCTCAAATGCGTGTAATTACAAAACCTAGATTTTTGATAGCTTTAGTATGACTGTATTCCTTTAAGACTGAGATTTCTGCTAAAAATATTTATTTACATCTTATATTTTACAACTTAAAAATATAGCAGGAAGCTGCTGTCACAGCATTGCAATGGGAAAGGCTTGCTGCTATAGAAATTTGGTTCAGGGGGTAACATCTACAGCCCATGCATTAGCTTGTATGTTCATGTAAGAACATAAAGTTCAAAATACAATTCTCTTAACATTTTCTAACTACTAATTTGAAAGATTGAACTGCCTTTTAAAATCGTTTGTTTTTAAACAAGGCTCTGTATAGTTGTTATAGAAAATCTTGCAATATGGTTGCAGGGGATACTGCAACCTGATGTATCAGGTTGCTGATTGTATCAGCAATCCTTTTGGACTGTGTGACCTGAAAACACTGAATACAAGGCAGCTGTTTCATTCACAGTAACGTTCTGAGTCTTTCCATGAATGGTAATTGAAAGCATTGGGGCTTTATTTTTATGCCTTCTAAAGGTCCCAACAGATGAAGTTGGTAACTCGGGACATTGTCATCTGAACCTGCCTGCACCATGTTCAGGGTTGTATGCAAGAGCTGGCATGACAGAACATGCCTGCATTGCAGAATTTATAGTCACATTGTGACTGGAACCTACCCATACTTCTGGCTTTGTAGTAAAGCACTGAAGGGCTGGAACACACCCTGTGCTCTTAATCGAGACTGTGAGGGGGGGTGAAAGGGCATCTGCTGTGTCCCAACATCAAACAAAGCTATTTATACTGGCTAAACTGTCAGGTACTCACATAACAAACAGTCCAATGTTTGATAGTTGTATAATGTTCTCTTACAACACCCACAATCCAGTAAATCAGAAACTGGTGTTTCTTTTCATTTCTTAAGAATTACATGAGGTACCTTCATTGTAAGATGATAATATGATTACTGTTTAAATTACCATTTATTTTCTGCTGCTCTTGCTGAAGTAAGGAGTAGGGAAACCTGTCATGTGGCAGCTAGTCACAGGTCCAGTCTTGAAAAAGATGGATGATGATTTTCCTTGATGTTTTTTACAGGCACCTGCAAGAAGCCATATGTGGCACTCATCGATGGCATTACAATGGGAGGGGTGAGTTAAGGACCTTGGTGTGATACCTGATAGATTGTTTTAAAATCATGTCATGTTGTGTCTGTGGGTTGAAAGAAGTGCACACAAGGCATTTCCAACCTGTCAATTGAAGAACAGACATCATAATCTGAACTTTTGTCTCATGTCTGGGTACACTGCTGCTCTTGTAGGGCCTCTGCTGTTCCTTGGTAGCTAATACAAGTGCTTTCTCCAGGAAAAGAGCAGAATCCCCTCACTGCTGCAAATAGCCCTCACAAAGGTTCTCAGAATACTGAGGGGGAGTTTATATATCATACAAAAGCTGAGAGTAGTTCTCTATTCTAAGTGTATTAAAAATATAACTGTATAAAAATACAGTTAAAGAGCAACTCTCTGAAAAATTGGGAAAGTGGTAAGGTACAACTTAACAGACATTCACGAGTTCTGTATTTTTCCAACAAACTGGAATCCAATCTGGAAATGCATCTACTTTCTCACCTCTCTAGTACTTTTAAAACATCATTTGTGGGATCCTGATTCCACACCTCACTCAGGGCTGCACCTTATTACTAAAGCAACATAGTATCATATTGCTAGTTCTACTCAGTGTTAATAATTTTTTCAGCAATTGTTGTCTTTAAACACCATAAGCAGATAGTTAACGGGGCAATGCCATGCTTTTTTTACATGCTAAAATTCTGTTTTAGTGAGTTTCACATCTGTAGGATATATTTGCACCATATCAGAGAGTAGGTTAAAATAATCTTCAGTTATTTTGAACAATGAGTTTAACCTGTCATGACTCTTTCCTTTTCACCTTTCCTTACACATTTCATTTGTCTCTGTTGGTCTTCTCAGCTTTTGAGAGCTACACACAATAGCTCTCTTGCCCTTTGCTTCTTTGCTACCAAGCCCCAAAGATCTCAGCTAAAGAGCTATTCCCCCCAGCCTAGCATACATGCTTTGTTTCCAGCATAAAGGGGACTTGTTCTGTAGCTATTCTTGCAGAAAAAGTACTTTATTTACCATAGGAGTCCTGAAGGTTCGTAGAGAAGAGATAGGGAGTCCATTTATTTTATGGACTTTTGAATATTAGGATGGAAGGCTATGAATGAGCAAAACTGCCCAGCAGCCAGTATCTTTTTAAAGGTCCTGCAGATGACTTGTTATGACTGTGGCCTGAGCAGGAATAGAATTTTGTCCTTTGAAAGAAAAGGGTATTTTTGGACTGAAAAGAACATAATGGAGTCAGATGATCCTACATTACTAAGATTCTTTATGAATTCTCTTTCCTCTAAAGAGCTTGTAAAATACAGCAATTAGCCTGAAACTTTATTTTGGGTAACCAAATTTTAATGCAGGGTAGCCAAATTTCTGTGGGACCATGACACAGTTTAACTGCCATTAGGGTTTGAATGACAACTTGCTTATCATGTACTAGAAGTAGCAATTATCTTTAGTTGTGGGTAGAGGATTAGATTTTGACTCAGGAAGTATGCAGCCTAATTAGGGGAACTAAGTAAAAAATCACAGAAGTGTGTTAGAAACTCAGTTACTGTGCACTTGGATAGTAAAAGCTGCTACTGGTGCACAGATGCCATAGATCTGTGATAGTAAAACCTGGAATTTTATCCAAAAAATGAACTGGTTCCACTTCACTATTGGCTAGGGGCTGGTATATGGCTTTGGGAGCTTCATTAGCCAACAGATGGGGCTGTGGAGCTGCTTCTCAGCACCTTCTTGTCTGTTCTCCTGTAGTTCATCAAAAATTGATATTCAATATAAATGTATCTTTTCATCTTTTTGTACTTATTGGGAGCAGTAAGTTCAAATTTGTAAGACAAATTTGTTAGAAGCAAAGGTGACTGCAGTTTACTGAAAAATAGTGAAATGAGTTATAAATACCACATTTACTGCTAAAGGACATGCACTGTTGAAAGGAACACTGGGCACACACTCTCATATGTTGCTCAAAAGTACTTCAGATTCAGCTGATTTCTATCTGTAAATTTTATTTTCCTTGAAATTAAATACCTGAACAGTTGACAAGAAATTCAGAAATTTGGGGGTTTAAAAAATACTATTGTCTGCAAATGGTGTCCTAAGTTTGCTCTTCTTGGTTTTAGAAAAGTCACAGTCTTGTCTGAAGTTTTTTGGAGATGGATATAGGTGATTCATAAGATCAGGCCAAAGCTATAGTTTTAAATAGGGCTTTGGCACAAAATATATTACTGCGTCAGATACTCTCTCTAACAGACAAAAAGATTCATAAAATTGTTTTTGAGACGTACTTCAGAGCCAAATAAAGCACACTAGACAGATTGAGTGGTGGCTTTTCAATGATTTGGCTTGGAATTCAAGGAGAATATTTGACAGAGAAAAAATAAACAACAGGGCATAGACTTTGGAAGTTGGTGAAAATGGCCAAGGTCACTGGATTAACTCAAAGTTAAAAAAATATGTAAAAAAACTTCAGGAGCTTTGCAAAATGAGAAGTACATTTTCAGGAGCAAAGGCCATTACTTTTAGTTTATAGAGGAATCTGTAACAGCATGAATGAAGTACCCTTTTTTGTAGTATCATATTCTAGAGCATAAAGGATTTAGAAACTTCCTAAGCCAGGCTCTGTTTCAGAACCACAGTGCTAAATAACCATCAGTGGTCACACTCACCTCTCTGAACATCTCATACCTTTTGACTGTAAGTAGGCTTGGTGTTCAGAAAGGCCTCTGGCAATCGATTTCACAGTTCAATGTTGTGCTTTGTGAAAAGCAACCTGTTGCTCTTTCAGGCCTATTGTCTAATATTATTAAATGCTTAAGTGTTTAATTATCATTGGCACCAAACTAGAACCCCAAATGCTTATTTTTTTTACCGGTGAGTGAAAAGGGTGTTGCTCAAACATAGGAATTCTTGGCCCTGGACAGTTTTCTACAGGATTTAATCCTTTAGAGTCTGGCCTCCTATGCAACATATTTGCTAAGTTTGTGTTAACCTTGCTTTGAAAATTTAGGCTTTTATTTTTAGGATGAGAAAACATCTTCCTGTGGGGGAAGTAGGTTTTAATGTTAACTTACATTTAAACAACATTTTCAGTGCAGAAATAAGTTCAGTAGAATTGCTAACTGTCCTAAATCCTTTGCAAAGCACTGTGCTTTGAGTTAATCCAAGCATCTTATTTTCCAATCTCCACATTTAGGAAGATTAATAGGAAGGTTTTTTCTTTAACATAGTTTGCAGTCTGACCAATTTTCCATCTCTGACTCCCTCAGACCGTGGGGCCCAGTTTGTGAGGGCAGTAGCAGTAGACAGGACTGACTCCTCTAATCTTTCCTCAGAGAAGGGCCTCAGGAGTACAGACTGGGAGAAGAAGATATCAACCTGTGACTGGGTCTTTGGGTTCATGAGTGGCTGTCCTTTAGCTTTGTCACCTCACCTGGCCGTATGGGGTTTTAGGCAAGGTCTTTTACTTACACTGAGTGTACAGCTAAATTACTTACTTAGAGTTTCTTTAGGGGGACTATTGCACAGTAGAATTTTCTTAAGAACTGTTTGAGTGTTACTCTCTCATGTGATATGAAATAAGTTAAGCTATAGACTACACAGATGTGTAGAGCTGGGAGGAGTATCAGGATTACACTTTTGCACTTGCTTTAGGATTAAGTATAGCTAGATGACTGCCTAGCTGATTTTCACCTAATGCACTCAGAACTCTCCAACAGCAGGAATGCTGGTTTTTCTAGATATGCTACCTGAGTGCTTAGTTATTCTTTCAAGCTTGGTTTCCCTAGTGTCTAATGTAAGTCTTTAGTATGTGTAATCAATATATTCCAGTCTTAGTCACTGCTCCCTGTGGACATTTTGAGATACTTGGACTCCTTGCTCCTAGTCCTCTCTCTTTAATAGGGATAAGGACAGCTATTCAGCCTTTCCTATAGATTAAGTCTTTTAGTCTTCTTGCAATCCTCTGGAATCTCTCCCATTTGTGTACTTTACAGTTTATTGCCAGAGACCAGACAATATTTTCACTAGAGGATTCATCAGCACCAAGTAGAGCAGAGTAATTATCCTCCCTATATTACAGAGATATTCTGTCACAAATACTCCATGTAAATGGCAGTTTTGAAAGCATCCAGTCCTAGGAGGCCACCACTTATAGTGATGCCCAAAACTATTAACTGTCACCTCTTTCCTTCTTAGCTAACATAAACTTCCATCACAGTACATTTCTTTATTGCTTACCTTTTACCAATTTTAAATCTTCTTCCTGGAACTGAACTCATTTGTCAAAAAGTCCGTTTTGCAGAGTCACCCTTTTTTTCAAAGACTGCAAAGGAAAAGGAAGTACTCATTTTCTCTGAATTTCAAGAAACCTGAGTGCCGTATGAGGTGGCCCTGGGCTGATGAGGCTGCCCTGGGCTGATGAGGTTGCCCAGGTGTAGTGAATCTAGGCTGAGTGTTCCCCCCTCAGCCTTTGGCTGCCCGCTGGTGCAGACTCTGCTGTAGTGTGATACCTTCAGTAGTTCTTTTCACAGCAGCACTGCCTTATTAGTTCTAATTGCATGGTTGCTGTAAACTCCTGAAAAAGATCTAGGCATTTATTCCATGGGAAGCATACTTACCATCTCTGTATTTGATTATGCCTTCCTTAGTGTAGTTATTTTCATTTTGTTAGTTTCTCCAAAGCAAGATGGTTTTGAATCTTGCCCTTCATAGTGTTTGCCTTCCCCAAAAGTAAACCGTGAATTATAGAAATCCTTGTTACTTCATCATCCAAGCAGATAATGAAGCTGTCAAATGAAGGTTCATTAATGATTGGCTCTGCATGACCTCAGCTGGGGTACCCTCTCAGTATTATTGCAAACTGCTGCTGACTCTTAATATTGTTTCAGAGGATGGTGCCCTCCATTTCCCAGTGATTGCATCTAGGCTGTCTTGATTGTTCGTGAAAGGAAACAGTTCTGTGGATGGGGAGACATCACAAACATTGTAGTTTAAAATATGAAGCTTTCTCAGAATGCTGCTTAATGAGTGATGTCATTTTAATTGAGGGATAATGAAGGTGTTCCAGAGAAACACATGCAGCCAAATTCCTGAACCTACTCCATGGTTTGGAAATACTCATTCTATTGTGTATCTACCTGTGCATCTTCTCTTCTGGAATACAGAATCAGAATTACTGCATCAATGTTGCAGTAGAAGAGTGAACTCAGTACCTAATATTTAGCTTTAGCTCTTTTTCACATTAGTGCCATTTCATTTTTAGAGAAACGTTCCAGATGCTGACATTGCTAGAGGAATCTGCTTTTCCTTGTAAATCAGATCTCAGGACCTGATGGCACATCTACCAATAGTTACAAACATCTACCTTTACACTTTAGCAGGATTTGGTCAACAATTCTTATTAAATTAATATTTTTTCTCAAGTAAATTGGTAGTGATGTCATAAGCAGCTTGTATGTTATCCATTCTAGTCAACAGAATTTTAATACACAAAGGAGCTGGAATTGACCAATAGCTGTCCTTATCTTGTCCCATTTTTATACAGATTGTGCAGCTGTAAGTCTTTAGGAATGTTCCTTCCACTACCAACATATATCTGTTCATGTAAGTTGTGTGCATGTAACTTCCACTCAGAAGTGTAGATAGCTGCATTTGACACTAACATTCAAAAACTAGGAAGCATTAGGATTAAACATAAAATCTCACTTTTTTGCCTGTATGTGATACAATTTTTAATTACAGGAATGTGCATTTACAAGTGGATATTGCCCACAGAAGAAAGCTATTCATTTTTGGTTTAATTTGGGGTGCAAGTTTTATTGCACCTCATGGAAATTCTGCTTAATAGTTATCAATATAGGTATATATGTGTATAAATATGGGGCTTGGGGTGACTAGCTGCAGCATATGAAAGCTCATGAAATATTATGATTTTACATAGTACTTCTCTACTGTAATGGACATTATTACCCCTTTAGCCCTTTTTAAAGCTAGGAAACTGGAACCTAGAAATGTCAGTACTTCTTGGGACTTCTCCTGATTCATACTCTTTTTCTTCGTTTTTGTAAGTATGTCATGCCTCTTGTCAGCCATAACACTCTGGAACATCTTTGGTTTTGTTTTAATTTACACTCTAAAATCTGCCCTGAAGTAATTGTCATACTAAACCTAGATAAGCTGCTTTCCAGTTCTCTCTCTGCCTGTCCCCCTCTGCCCCTCCCTTGTGCCTGTGTACCACAGGGAAGCTTGTGGCCTGTGCTGTTGCCAGTGCTTCAAAGCTGAAGGCAGCTTTTACTGTGAAATAGAATACAGATTTTGCAAGTACAAACAAATTGTTTTGAGATTGACTTGTGCACCACTTATCTTCTGAAATATGGGGTGTTGAAAACAATGCTGAGGCAATCCTAAGAAAGGGTTCACTCCTTGCTGCTGTTCCAGTCTCTTTGCCATCTGGCCACACTGCTCTGCCTGCTTGGCTCTGGTGCATGATCCCAGGGATAAATGGTGCTCTTCATTTTGTGGCTAATCAGAGCAGAATGTCAGCAGCTCTTGACATAGACAAAAAGTAACCACTGAATGCTCAATCATTTGCACATGATGTTATTCCCCAAGGGGCTTATCATAAAGCACTGTCTTGAATACAAGTATTTTAAATTATGGCTCAGTACTGGTACAGTAAGTAAATCTCCTTTTCTCTCCCGCTCCTTACTCTACAATGACTGAGATTTTTGCTGGCTTCTGCACAGATTTGTTCTTTCCATTTAACACCAGACTGTTGTATGCTAAAAGTCTTTCTATTTTTCTCTAATTTTAGGCCTTCGTGTACCTACCTACCCTCATATTGAGAGTTGTCTCATTACTTCCCTCCCCTTCCCTTTATTATAGATGAAGGAATAAACATTCTAAAGGGGAATTATCTTTGCCTGCTTCTCCAGTCTTTCATATTTCTGCTCGTTTTCCTCAATTCCTGAAGAATTTGAGTCTCATTTTCTCCTTGAGTTGTAAGACTTTCAATCAGTCTAACACACTTTCTAAGTGCTTTTTTCAGTGAAACAGAAAATCATTACAAAAATCCTCTGGATTCACTTCTGTTATCCCAAATAACTGTGCCACTGTTTAAATAAATAAATAACATTCTGATGCACGTACCTGTCTTTAAGAACAAGAAGTGTTTCTTCAATTTTAAGATAAAACCTAAAAGCTCAGTTATGCACTGATGCAAGGTGCTGGAACAGGTTCCCTCCCACTTGCCTGCCCTCCCTGCAGACATGATTTGATGAGCTGGACACAGGGATTTCTTGCAGTAGCTAGATTTTTAGGTGATACAGAGGGACAAGAGGAGAGCCTCTTCCAGAATTTTAGAAACAATAAAAAAGCCACATTTGCTATTTTTTTTCTGAATACACATGGCCAGTTATGTATAAAGAAACAAAATTGGGATAAAAAGAATACTTTCAAATGTAAAACTAGAAAATGTTGCACTTGCTACTAATTAAGAGCCATAGGGTTTTCAGATCCAGGTTTTCTTACATCTTCTCTTTTCATTCTGTTGTAGGCCAGGTCTTGTGTCCATAAGAAATTGTGCAGATTATGATAGCTACCCTAGTAAAAATTGTTTGTGATCACTGAAAACCAGGGCTTTTAAAAAGTCAGTCTAAATCTGGTTGATAAAGGACACCCACTGTAGCAGCATTGGTGCACAGAGTGGCCTATGTGTCTTTTTCCCTAAGTTTCCCTGTAAGAACCTGACTTAAATTATTACTATTCATGTAGTTGGGTCAATTCGTTTAAATACTTAGGGGTCAGAAGAACAAGTCTGAGACATCAGATATTACTACAGATAATCTGTCTCCAGTCAGCTCATTGTGCTTCTGTGTGTCTGCAGCAATTTGGACTGAGACTCTCTAATACATAATCAGTATATGGAAATAAATATTTTATATTTAAATTATGTAACATCAATATTTTATTTTTTAAAATACCACACTAAATTATTGGTAAGTTCACAGTACCCACTGTTTTTAATGACATTTTTAAAATACTTGTGTAGAGTTGATTTGTATGTCAGCAGCCAAAGAAGGTGATATTCTATGTCCAGATTGATCTGTCACACTGCATTGCTCTGGTTCACTGTCATCTTGTCTGTTAGTATCTACAGATGAAAATGGATTATAGTCTTTGGAATGGGCCATAACGTTGATGATGAACAAAGATTAATTTTGATTCAGTTTAAGATTCATTGTGTCTGGATGCTGGGGGTAATGCTCTTACATCCATGATTTTTGATCCACCGTAGCTGTAAGCTCCTGCTGCTTCCTGAATCAATTCCACTCACTCACTTTGCCTTTGAAAACATTTTTGCTGCACCTTGGCCATTTTTGCACATTTGTATGCAGACATATTTGCCCTTTGTTGTGTTATGCTCAGTTGATTGCTACATTTCTTTTTGGCTCTAGCTCTACCAGAAACTAGTCCCATGCAGTTAAAAATGTAAAAAGTGTAGTCACTTGATGGGAGCTGTTACAAAAGGACTTTCACTGCAGTCAATATTGGTATTATCATAATACTGCTTACTCAAACAGCTAAAAATTATTTACCAGCCTGGTTAAGGTGACACAAGCAACATCCCTCAAGACCTTCTCTATTTATGTTTCTTTTATTGTGTTGCCTAAGCATTCCTAGGCAGTGATTGCTTTACTGAGTTAGTTAAATAATTGGTTAATTATTAATTAATAAATATTAGTTAGTTAAATAATCTGAGTTAGATTATTTAGTAAATAGCCAAGTGTGATGTGTGGTTTTGCTGTGACACAGGTCTGCTTTTCTATATGTGAGCAGGAAGGGAGTATTTATTTCACTCTGTATAGTTCTCTGTGGTGGCCCTCAATTTCTGAATAAATTCCCTAAATTCTCTGATTTACTAAATGTGGGTCATTCTCAATTTAAGATAATACAGCCTTCAGGACACAAAAGATTCACAGTAATTGTATTTCATTTCTCCATCTCTTGGTCACCTTGTTTTTCATTACAAAAATACTAGTAATAAGGCTCTGTATCCATCATGAGAAAAAAAATGGAAATCAATTATAAAGTTTCTATACACAGTCACATAATGACTTTTGAAATACAGCATTGAGTGGGCAGTCTTGTATGGGAAATAAAATTTAGATACTCTACATTCTTTTTTATAAGCTTTTTGATGAATTCAGACTGAACTGCCTATAAAATTATGTGTCTCCCTGAGGTACCTGAGACTAACACAGCCCCATGCTGTGAAGAAGCTCCTGTGAAGAAAATCAACTCTATCTCATCCAAAACCAGCACAGTAGTTTAAATTGGTTGCTTGTTAATTTCTTTGTTCTCCTTGACTTCTAGTCTCATTCTGTAAATACCCTTTACAAAATCCAAAATTCAGCTGCCAATGGAAAAAGAAGTTTCCAGCAGTAAAAGCCTGATTGTCCATGGGAGTGTATTACCCTGGAGAAGTCTGAAGGAAGACATCTGCTTTAGTATATAAGAACATGAAAAGTAGAGCTCTGACAGTGCAGAATAAAGTGTATTTTATTAAAGATGTTATAATGTTAAGACTTCTGTGTGTAAATGCTGGAAGTACCTGGTGAAGTGAACACAGATTTTTTAATGGTGTGAAGGGCCTCCTAGGGGGGACTCTAGCTATGTACGAGTTCAGCTAAATGAAAACAAAATAAAATTAGAAAATCCAGAAATGAAGGAGGAATGCATTTAGACTTCTGAGTGGTTTGTTATTTACACAGGATGTATTAAACTAATGAGTATCTGTCCTCTTAAACATGGAGTGATATGTTAACCATTTGGGAAGTTACAAATAAACAAAAAAAGCATATGAACACCAGTAAAGAAGTTACTGGGATTTGTACCATTAACTGATTTTTCTCTCCAAATTTATCTTAATATTGGGTTATTTAGATATGATCTTCAAAGCAAGAACATATAAAAAGAAAATATAGTTTTAGTCTCTCAAATATACATCTGAAATAAGGCTGTTATCTATGATACAAAACCTGAAGGCTATCTAAAAACAAATCCAATTATGGCTTAAGCACTTGAGAAAGTGAAATCTGATTTAATTACTACTCTCAAAAGAAAATTACATCTTTCAACTTTCTATTATTGAAACTCAATGTTTATTTTTATCACTCTAAAAAAAGAACAGTCTTGGAAGAGAAGCTGCCTTCATGGAATTCACACTCAAATCTTTGCTACTTAATACTCAAGCCAAAAATTTGAGTCCTTAAACAAAATTCTGATTGTCTAGAAAACAAGGCAGAAAAAACGCTTTGAGACAGATGGTTTTTGTATTTTTAGATATGGGATTAGAAAATATTAATTTAAGCATTAGAAAGATCAAAATGGGCATGATTTTTATTTCATTATCTTTAGAAAAAAGTAATCATTATTGCTGAACATGCATAAAAATAACAGCAGGCTTTACTTAGTGCAGTGAAAATATGCTATTATGACATTAGAAAAGTTGGAAGCGATGAAGTCACATTTCCATTTCATTTAACAGTTCTGGAACTGTTTTAGGAGTGAATGCAGCTTTGCATTTTCAGGACAACTGAAAACAGGCCCATGGCTCTTGCTGCTGCTCAGATGAGATCTGACCAGTGCTCAGAGAAAGGGCTAAAGCACCTTTTAAGATAAAGGGTGAGACATGAGGTTTTACCCTGTGCAAATAAGATTCAGATGTTTGCTCAAATCCCGTTTGCCTCCTTGGAACAGCAGTGCTTCATATGAGTACATTTGGCTTTGTTCCTGAATATAAAATCGAGTTTGATAACCACTTACCCTATGGGTACATTTCTCAGGAAATTAAACTGGAATCTTAAAAACTTCATACATCTATATTAAAACCCAAGAGTGGCAGATAGTCATTAACCAGAAGAAACTTGAAAATATTTTCAGATTTACTTGTGTATCACCCTCATGGAATAAATTAATTTCTTCTTGGGCAAAATTGTAAGAGAAGCCAGGCAAGCGTGAGAGGAAATTTAATTTATATTAAATTGAGATAACTTTTAAAAAAATTTGATGTAAAACCCAATCAAAGATCTCTGTAGATAAATGAAAGGAAAAGAAGTTCTACTTTCACCTTAAAAACCTGTCAAATACATACTGCTTGTCCAAGGGAGTATCACCCAATTAAGCCCACTTTTTTTGATGGGAAGTATGAAATACTGTGAAGTTATTTGTGAAGACTAATTGCTTTAGTTGGGTAAAGTGATATTTTTCTAGTATTTAAAAAACTTAAAATGTTATTTAAAATCCATTATATCCTCATCAGACACTGACTTGTTTTGGCCAATGACTTTTAAGATATCTTAGTTTTACCATAAAACATGGATGGCTGGAAGGACTGAGCAAAGGGAAAATTAACAGTGATGAACAGAAGTAAACTGAAATGGTGGAAAGGATGAAAGAGAGAATATTTGTGTGAAATAACTACTTGTGAAGTATTCAGCAGAGGTTTGATCCAGATAGGATCAAACACACATTTCTACTGACAAGTATAATGTAGGTAACTTTTCAGAAATGAGACCTCAATATGTATGCTGTGGTTGTGCCCTATAATCTAAATATTCTTGGATTACATAGAATATTTTTGTTTTATTTGTCATTTTGCCTCTTGAAGGTTTATCTAAATTAAATTTATTTTATGTGAAGTGATTTTTTTTTATTGGGCCTTGCTGCTGCTTACTACCTAAATCAGAAAATATGGCATAGACAGCACCAGAAACTCTTCTGCTTTTGAGGGAAGTGTTTCATCAGGACAGGCTGCTAGAGAAGAGTGCTAGATACTTAGAAATGTGAATACCATTACTGACTTGGTGAACACAAGTGCCTAGGATAAGAAATTAGTTTCTGACCATGTGTTCTGAATTTTAATCAGTAATGCTGAAGGCTTTTTCTGCTTGAAATTCTTGTGTTTATAATGTAGGTAATTATCACATTAGAAGAATAGTTAATTTTTGTTTCTTTTGAAAGTATTAGAGTGACAACTTTGTGAAATTTATGTATTTTCCAAAATATTGTGGGGTTTTTTTGTTGGTGATTTGAAGTACGTGCAAAAATTATAGATGGAGTAACATTAGCAAAAGGATGTCAACTCCCTTAGTAGTCCAGTGGAGATAACAGGGTCACTCATGGTTTTTTGAAGTTATTCTCCGTATGACTCACTCATCTTTCACAGCACAGAAAAAGCTATTTCAGCCAAATGATGAAGATAATATGATGCTTTATTAGTATTTGAACCATAAAAGGCCTTTTAATATTTTGTTGAGTTGCACATGGTAATTCTAATATTATTTAAATTGGAAAGCAAAGCAAGGGGTATGTTACATAGGACTGTGGTTATGATTATTTTTAATAAGCAAAGGACACAGTAATTTTATAACTGAGTCCTTTGCCTCTATAGGGAGTTGGTGTCTCAGTCCATGGACATTTTCGAGTTGCTACAGAAAAGACTGTTTTTGCCATGCCAGAAACAGCAATAGGTAAGTGTTTTAAGAAATTATCAAATATTAATGTGTTTAGGATTTCACTGTTTGTGTAATCAGGGTGAAATGTCTTCGACTGAACTTTGGTGGTAGGGAAAGAATTTTAAAAGGAAATTGGAGATACATGGAAAGTATTTTCTATTAAATTATCAGAAACTCATCTGTGTTCTGGGAGTTGGTCATTGAGACTCTTAACGGTGTAGATTAACACAAAGGCTGTCAAGATAAAACTTCTGTAAAAAGAACTAAGTCTTGCTACAGATGGGGGCAGATAAAGTCAGAAGCTCCCAGTGCAGGTACACCACCTTTACGTTGGGAACTTGGTATGAGTCAGTGTACTACAAGCTGCTCTGCAATGTTAATGAGACAGATTTTGGAATTCCAGCTTTTCTTGTAGATTATTAATGTAGCCCCATTACAACTGTGCACAGATTGTGGCTGGGCAAGATCACGGTGTCCTCAGTGTCACCTTTCTTCTGTTTTAAACTGCAACACGTACCTTGTATTTTCTAATGTTTGATCCTACAGTTTGTTTGTCAATTCTGAGAGGTACAAAAAAAAAGAAATGTATCCCAGAGCTACGTAAAGATACAGGTATGGCTCAAGAAAAATGAGTCAGATTAAAGGGAACTGTCCTGATGCAACGGTCAAGCACAGTAAAGCATAATAAACCACCCAAGTACAAGCAAGCTCATTACCATTCTAATTGCTGAAAAAATATTAGAGCAATTCCTGCTAGCAGATAAATGTAATTTTTCTGAATGATTGAAGTTGGGATAAAAAAACCAAAATCTATATTAGCCCTCCAAGTATTTTTTTATTGCTGAAGAAAAACTTAGTAAGCTAAAGCTTTAATACAACATGAGTTTTCTAAGCTCTGAAATTTATAATTAGTTCTTGTATATAAAAACATTTCAAGTAAACAATTTGTATTTTTTTTAACTAAACAAAGGTTCATTGGCATATGAAATTATTCTAATAATAAAAGTACCTTAACTTTCTTCTTCGAAGTTCAAGCAAGAACTATATACTCCACACAGATTTCTTGTGTTGACAAGGACTTATTTAAACAAAAATAGACTGTGAAGATATGTGAAAGAAAAGCTTAGAACTTGCTCAGGAAAGAAAGTAATTAAGCCCCTTTTAGGATCACTTAGAAGTAAAACCACTGAAATCTGTTTGGATTTAAAGGCTTAGCTGGTTTGATCTCTGTGGGGTGTGTTTAAAATGTCTAGCTCTCTAGATATCCCAGAGCTATTTTGTTTTTCTCATGTGCTCACTTATTTCAGTAGGCATGACACCTTTGCTGTGAAATGAAAACAAAGCATTCATTCAGCTGCTCTATTTTCACACAATTATTCTGCATTTGTACACCACCATAAATAAAAGGATATAGATAAATATGCCACTTAGCAGATAGAAAGAAAAGGCAGTTCTAGTCTGCAGGAGTTTGACATAGATAAGATAAAGTACTGGAAAGCAGCACAGAAGTAGGAAGGTGTGGAAAAACCACTGGTGGGGAGAACAAAGGATGAAAGTATAAGGTATGGGCTTTGAGGTGATGTTACACTAATAATGGATGCTTTCTTGCATATCCCTGCTGAGTTTCTAGCTTTCTAGAAGTCAATACTAATAAATTCCCAACCCCCTCTGCCAGACAAGGTAGCAGCACTGCCTTTTTTTCTGCCTGGAAAATGCAGAGTTGCACCTTTGGGATTACAGCAGAGCATGTTGCACCTGTGTCAGAGCACAGGCTGCAAGTCAGCAGTACAGGCATGGGCTCGTGGCCTGGGCAGCCCAGCAATAACACAGCTCTTCTCTTCACTAATTGAGAACTGAAATTGAGAAATGATTGCTAAAGGCTAACCAGAAAAACCAAAAATCAGATGTGGAATACATTAAGAGAACCCCAGCAGCAAAGAGAAACATATGGGAAGTGTTACTGAGAGAAGAGGAATATGTAGAACATGGACAAGAGGGGTAAAATTATAAGAGAGAAAGGAAGGCAGGAATGTTGAAAAGGATACAGTAGGAGCTATAGCAGACTGTGCAACCCAGTAAGTTTAAAGTGGATTAGGTAGACCTTCACTAATCCTGTTTGTAAATTCCTTAATTAAAGAAACCTTCATTCAATTTCATTCAATTTAGGTTTATTTTCCTATAAAGCTACTTAAGCTCATCAACTTCACAGTTTATTTAGAACTGATTTCCTGTGTATGACCAAGTGGAAGGACACTATGTATCCCAATAGAAAGATGTTTTTCCTCTGGAAATGTGCTGGAGTGTTGGGAAAGCAGTAGTCCAGCAGCAGTATTATTTTAACTACAGCAAAAAGAAGAAATATTGTTGCTGGTGTTGTTCTGGTGGATGGAGAGAATAAAGTAATTGCCTTTTTGCTTTGGAGGGCATTTTTAAGATAGGTTTTACTTTTAAATGAGGTTGGGTTTGGGGTTTTTTGGTTGGGTTTTTTTTTTTTTTTCCAGTAGAAGGATATCCAAGGGGAGACAGATGAATAGAAACATAAAACTAAATAGAAGTCTTGGCATTACTGTTGTGATATCTCAAGCTGAGAAGGTAAAATGTAGAATAGACTATTTAAGAATGTGAGTACAGATGAAAAAGAAGGTAAGTGATCACTTGGAGTTAATACAGCTTAGGACTTTGAAAGGGTGTCAGCAAGGCATTGAGCATTTCAGAAGAGTTAGATGTCTCAGTATCCTGGGAGATGAGGAATAGATCAATTAATGACAGCACACACATCAGTGGGAATAGAATACACAGCTGTAGCTGATAGGAAGTGACTCCTAAACCCAACCTTGTGATGTATTAGAAGCAGCAGAACCAAAAAAAAGACCAAGAAGGGAACCAGAGGAGAAGCTGAGATGGGTTAGATATAAAGATTATTAAGAGAGAAACACTGAAGAGCAGCTGTCTGAAAGAAACCTCCCCTTATTCCATCCAAGGAGGAGGACTATTCAGAGACCATTAATTCCCATGTCTCAAAATACTTGGAATAGGGTCTTTCTATAATACATTGATTCTTGTGAACAAAACCAATTACTTGTGAGTGAAAAATCACCATCTTATATCAGAACCCCATTTAAACTCCTTATGTACATCTGAATTTTCCCAGTTAGTATCTCTTCTTTGACAAGTGTCTTATGAGTTTCTTACTGCTTGTTTGTATTCTTTTTTATTTGTTTTCATGATTCATTTGATTCATTCTCTGAAAGTGAAAAAAGAAACCACCACACCTTTAATTTCTTTAAAAGACTTTCAGTTTCATGAATGCACCATTGGCATGATTTCAAGGTAGTAACTGGACTCTGCTTCTATGCATTCAGATTTCTGAAATCAATCTCAATACTGAAATCAATAGCTAAACTAAAGTTTTCTCAAGTTTAAGTACATTTAAAAAGATGTCTAAATTTATTTTTTGGGTGTCAATGTATATAACAGAAGGCAGATGCTTTCCAATACAACTTTTAAAAGTATTTTAAATTCTAGTCAGCTTTGAATTTTGAAAAAAAATTACCCTAATCTGTAGATTTTGAAAGTATATAAAAGAGTTACTAAATTGGAGAGTTTAATAATTTTTTCTTTAATTTTAGCTTAGTCACAGTCCTGTCATAGAGCCAAGTACTAAGTCAGCATTTTGTGCCTTCACCTTCAGGAAGACCCTGGCAATATTGTTGATGTATTATTGAATTCTCAGCCCCCACATTTTTTCAAACTAAGCTGTGCAAGAGCCACTTCATCAGTGTTTAATATTTTTATAATAATAAAAGATTTCAGTGAGAAAGCAGCATCCAGTTTAAGCTTGCACAAATAATTCCACAATTCTTTGGGTCACTTCTATTTCCTTCCTCAGAACACACTTGATTTTTCAAGCACCTAAAATTGTCTCAAGTTGTTGGCCAATAGAATAAATATTCTTCTTTGGTATATGTTTGTAAAGTACGTGCCAGTGGAAAGGATGAAGTTTGGAAAGTGTTCAAGAGTTTGCTTTTAGGAAGGGTTTTGATGCCAGAAACATCAAGCCAAGTCAAGGACAAATTTGGGCAAGGTTGCTGTGCCTATGTAAGGAAGATGAAAGCGAGACAAGAAAAAATTGCAGCTAGTGATGATCAGCAGAAGATTTCCTCCCTTCACTTTTGTTTTGTGTTGTTTATTACAGGCCTTTTCCCTGATGTAGGTGGAGGGTATTTCTTGCCAAGGCTCTCGGGAAAGATTGGCTATTACCTGGCGCTCACAGGATGCAGGCTGAAAGGAAGAGATGTGCTCAAAGTTGGCATCGCTACACACTTTGTAGAATCTGAAAAGGTAACGTGCCAACAGAGCTGGCCAGGGCACAGCCCACAGCCACAGTGAGAGGACTTGGGTTTTAGCACCCCACTACCCTGTTACCAACACGGGTGTCTGCAGAGGTGCACTTACATTAGCTGGCCATGCCCTGCAAACAGGGATGGTGAGACACTCTCAAGCTGTCCTTGTAACACTTGCCAGCTGGTGACAGCTTTGCTTGAAGGAAGGAGCAAATGGTACTGTTTTTACAATTCCACTGTTGGAAGGGCATGATCTACTCAGCAGAATGAAGTTGCTTAAAAAATGGTACAGTTCAGACAACAGTACGTGAAACTAGAGATTTATACAACTGCAAAGTTTGCAGTGAAGGTAACACCCCATTAAAATGTTCTTTTTTCTCAGACTGGTGCAGCTGTAGCAGTGCTTTGGGGGGCTGCTTGGGAAGCAGTTCTTTGCTGGTCACTGCAGACATAATTAAATTCGGATAGTTCAACACTGACACATGAACTCTGTCTCCTTGTGTTGTTTGCTTTGTACTTCCTTAAGGTCTGTCAGAAAGCTGGGGAGGATGAGGGCGTGTTTGTATGTGTATATCCTACTATTGCCGTAGTAATAACCCAAGTAGTATGTTTTGCTTTACTTAGTTGTAATTAAACCTTATTTTTAATAGCTACCTGCCTTGGAGAAAGACCTGATAGCACTGAAATCTCCTTCAAAAGAAAAAATTGCAGATTTATTGAACTCTTACCACATGAAGGTAATCTGAAATTACTGAAATCAAGCAAAATTGTTAAATATCTGTAGACATTCTTTTTTCTTTATCCAGGTTACTGATTATCTTTTTCTATGGTTGAAAATAATGAGTTTCCAAACTCTTTGCACTGTATCCATAATACTTGTGTTAGCCCCATGTAACAATGGGCATGAAAATAAAAGGTTTTGCCTTGACAATCAGTAGCTATTTTAACTCTTTTGATGTGCACTGCAGTTCTCTTTCAAAAGAAAGAAAACTTCTAGAGTCAAACCAGTATTCAGTGTTACTCAGTCAATTACTCTGCTGTTGTTCAGCTTTAAAATGAGCTGTGTGTACTCTTGTTATTTCTGTTTCGTAATTACTAAGTTCATAAATAAGATTAAATGGAAAAATAAATGGGATAAGCTAACTTACATCATAGTACTGATTATTTTAACAAAACAGAACTCTATGAAATAGGAGTGATTTTATGTTGCAGTATCTCCCTTTAGAAGATTACACTGAATGGAAAAGGAAACTGTATATTTTTAGTTATCAGAGCTGAAATGCCAGGGAACCTTTTCAGCTTCAGCTGCTGTTCCTGAAACATCTGCTTATGTCCCAAACCCCTTAATGCCAGAAGATGTGAAACATTTGACAGCCTTCCCACAGAAGGCCTATGGATCTATCACACACTTTGTATGTCTAAATAAAATTTTGTTAAATGACATAGAAAAGAGAAGGAAGAGAAATACCCTTTTTTTTTTTTTTTTGGTCATTAAAAAAGCCTAAACATAGGCCTGTATGTTTTTAAAGAAAATGAAAGGTTTTTTTTTAGAAAGTCTGTGATTTTTGAGTAGATTTATCTACACTGACTTTCTTAGTGTATTGCACAGAAGTGTTTCGATAGAATAATCAGAATTACTTGTGTACAAGATAACCACCTAGACAAGTATGCATGTATAGTAGCTCAGAGCAAGCACTGCAGTATGAGGCAACATCTTTAGCATTCACAGGATAGTTCATATATATACACTGAAAAGTTGTTATTCATTAAAAATTTCACTGTCTTATGAACATTTAAGTTTTCATTTATGATACAATATTTCTGGAACAGAAGTCACTGAAATTTTTTTGTATTGATACACTTTTTACTCTAAAATAACCAAGTAAAATATGTATTTGCTTTTTAAATAGTGCACAATTGATCAAGAAAAGGAGTTTGTACTTAATGAACATATGGAGAAGATTAACAGGTATTCAGCAATCTTTTAAAATTTTTTATTCTTGTGGGTAGAGAACATGAAGTTAAATCTAGTAACAGTATTGCACAGATAAGGTGAGAGAAATTACTTCCAAATTTAAGTAACATTTTGTCTTTAGGGAGCTTTATCTGAAGCTCATTAAATATTTTACTCATCAGTACATTAAATACTTTGGCAAAGCAGCCTGATTCATAGCTTATGGCACATTAAAATGAACATTTTATGTAGGTATTGGATAGGAATCTGTGAGAGTAAGTATTCTGTTGAACAGGAAATATTACCCAACACATTTACAGTACTCATTGGGTCAAGGCCATTTCTATGATAGCTTGAAACTTCTGTGTATCAGAAAGGGAATGAGAAATAAGTGAGAGTGATAAGAAAGAGCTAAATCTCTGGAAGAAGGATGGCAGTAACTACATTTAGAGATAAAAGATGCTGACCCCAAACCAACAGAATGGAGCTGATAGCTAAAGATTTGCTACGTTACAAAATACAGCTAAGACTGATGGTAGTAATTGAAGTTTATAGATGAATACCAGAGTTTGTTAGTAAGGTTTATTGAAACTCTAGAGATTTGTAAAGGAAAAGGAGATGCCTGAGTTACTTGAAACTGAACAACATGGAAGACATTGCTAAGAAAAACCAAATCAGCTGGTTATGCTCTAACATCAGTGTTACTGACCCTTCAAAGCTAAGAGGGAGACTGAAGCAGCTTGTTAACTGCTTGATTTTTTTTTCCTTCTAGTCTTTTCTCAGCAAATAGTATGGAAGAAATTGTTAAAAAACTCAAGCAAGATGGTTCTCCTTTTGCCATGAAGCAGCTAGAGGTAAAGTCTTCTATGTCATTTTTGTTAGAGATTTTAAGTCTGGTTTTATGGTTTCTTATCATAGAGCAGACTTTAGTTACCCTATAGGGCTTTGGACTGAGAGCCTCAGGTTCTCAAACATAGTCCTGAGGGATTCTCCATAGTTCTGCTCAGACAGGGGCATTCCTCTAAAATAACACAAGGTGAGCACCATCATATGGTGCATAAAACTGTAATTTAGTAAAAAACCAAACTCCCCTTTCTTTTCCCCTCCCCAGAGTCATGGGGTTGTTTGGAACAAGTGTTCCCTTTATAGCTTCTCATTTTATTGCCAAGACTTCGAATAAAACTGTTCCAGAACAGTGTTGTTGTTTTTCTTCCATTCCAGATATCTCATTTGGGTAAACAGCAAAAAATTTATAATCACAAAGTATTTTTTGATCTTTCTATTGCATTTCTGAGCGTTGGATGTAGTCACTAGTCAAAAAACATGCAGCAGTGCAACACACATAATTCATTCTTCAGCCTCAAACGCAAGAAGTAACTTACATTCATTTATAAACATGTGTGTATTTTCTCTTTTTCCTTTGAAGTATCTTTGTTCAGGTGCCTTGTAAAAGTTGTTTGGAGCTAGTGAAATGTTCCAACTGGATAGAACTGAAGCATTCCTCCAACAAAAGGGTAGTTTTAACTTTAGTTACAGCTCACAGAAGAAATCCTCCTTTCACAGTAAAATAAAACATCCATCACCTCTGACTTTGATAAGAGCAGAAGGAATTTTGTAAGGTAGTATTCACATTAGGCACCCTGTCACTTTTTAAATCAATTTTTAGTTCAAAATGTAGTACATTGTCCACTGGAACTATCAAACAGCTTTTGAGAATGGAAGTTCTAAGATTATCTTTGTGCTAACCAGTACATCTAGTACATTGCAATAAGTTTAGCGTATGTCTTATAAAAGCAAAATTGAATAAAAGGGAAAGCTGATCTTTTCCCCCTAGTATTCAAGTTGCATTGGGTAAAGCAGTCAAATGAGTTTAATTGATTAGGTTCAGTGGATGTTGAAAACAAAGAATTATTTGTTCTTTTTCCTTATTGTTTATGATAGTACAGTTGTTTAACAGTTTTAATTCAGAACTTAAGTTCTCAATTAAAAACTGAGTAATCTATTGATGACTAAATTAGGTCATTTACTTCAAAGTTATGATTTTGTGTAACTGATATTTTAAAGTCCCAAACAACAACAAAAAGGCTATTTTGTTGCTTCTTCAGTTCTCTTACGTCTTTAATAGGACTTTATAACAACTTTTTTCTTTCATGTGATTCATAAATGAATGTCCTTGGAGTTGACCAGAGTTTCAGAACAATTGTCTGTTCTGTTCAAGAGATAAGACTGTGTTAGTATGACTTGCTTCAGTCTATGCAGAAATTAATGGGAAAAACCCCATGAAACAAATCCCACATTTTCTAGCATATGCAAGACTTTAGTGTGAACAAATGCTTACATTTCAGAGGAGTTTCTGACAGCAGACATGCTGTGCTAAACAGTAGGATTAGGCAAAGTTTCACTTTAGTGTCCAGGTACAGGAGCAACAGCAAATCCAGCTGATAAATACCATATCAGCTGATCCAGTAACAGCAATGTCTATGCTTACTCTCTTTGTTTATCCCTGTGTTTATTATATGTATAAGTAAGCTTATGGAACAAGCCCTAACTGAAATTTTAATAAAAATATCCTAATTTGGAGGTACTCCTTGGTACATCCACCTTGTACCTTGGATCAGTAAGGTTAATAAAATGGAACTCCTAGTTCTGCAATAATCCAAGTATGCCGTGAGCCATGCTATCCCAAGTACTCTGTTCTCTTTGACCTACAGTAGTCCTGCTTTTTACTTCCAAAACATGCCTGCTTGGCAGGCTGTCACATATCTGATACTGAAATATTGCATGAAAAAGTTGTTAAAATTCTGCTTGAGAATGACTTCATGATTTACACCCATCATGATTTTAAACCCAGCTACAAACATGTAGAAAGCTAGAGAACTAACACTGCAAACTCAGTAGTTTTCAAACCTTTAACTTTGTAGTGCTATTTTGTTTTCAGGATTTACTGAGCCAAAAAGCTTTAATCTGAGGAGCAGTTGTACCATTTCTAGTGGGATGAAGTAAACATAGGGTCAAAACCTGAAAAGCATCAGATACTTGACTTGGTTTTCACATAATGCTTTCTTTGAGGTTTTTGGCAGGACAGTGCAGCTTCTGAGCACTGACACTTCATGGTTTAAAATCCTTCATTGTTACTGAATTTACTGAATGAGTGCCAATGTAGTGTGCAGGACACTGCAGACTAAGGATTACAAGTCACATTGTCCAGGTCTACTGGTCAGGCTGGGGTGAACATAATAGCCCCTGAAGCTTTAATGTGTGTGCAGCAAATTCCAAGCAGGAATGAAGCTTGGTAGTGTTGAATTCAGAGCAGCATTCTAAAACTCTGTTAGCAGACCAGTGGGAGTGATGTTCTGTCCTTGGGCAGCTTTCCTGTGGAGCTTTGGCTAGATGTTCCTCATACATTGTCAGAGCTCCTCCAGGACCATTGTTCCCTGTGGTTGAACAAATGCATTGATAGCTCAGAAAGTGATGGATGTTTTCATTTATTGCAAGGGGAGTGACGCCCTGGATCTCTGGGAGGTTTTGGGGTTTTTAAGTGAAAGAAAGTCACTATTCCCACTTTTATGCTTGTAAGGGAATCCCCTGTGTCAGTGCCACAATTCAGTCACCTTCTATTAGCATTTTATTGGTGTTCAGTCTACTGCTAATTCAGCTTAGAGCTTTTAGGATCATTGTGTCAAAATCAAGATGGTTTGAAATATATTGGAATAGATGTCAAATACATCTATGAAGACTTCTCTGCATTTTAGTACTCCTCACTCCAGCCTATCCTGTCTCTTTTTCAGGCTTGTTCCCTAGCACCAATTCCCTCCTCTTTGTACAGAGAATGTATTTATAGCTACACTGGTGACTCATTTTTCTGCAATTACACCTACCCATTTTTCTGCCGTGTTCCTCTTCCTCCAGCTTGATTTATGTCAGTACCTCCTCCACTTTCAGCCTCATTGATATGCCAAGATAACCAGTCTAGTACATCTAGCAGATGCCTTAAGTGCTGTTTCCAGATCTTCCCCATTCCAATGCTTGCTTTGACCAGAGCTTGCCCTGACCATTTCACCCCTGGAACCATCTGTCTGTACTGTGCATAGCATTTAACCTGGTCTGAGCAAAGACTTCTTAATCTAAATGACAGAATGGGAAACTCAAAGGAGGAAAGGTCCAGTTGAAAGGTAAGGCCAGCAAGAGCATCTTACAGGAAATAAGGGTCCAGTTAAGAGCTGCCACCCATCTGGGACCTACAGAGTGATGTAGTTAGAGGTACAGCAGATTTCTTAATCTGCTGAAAGGCAGCTCATTGTTGGAGAGCTTGACCAGTACTCAGGAGCTGTTGGCACTTAAAGCCAGTATTGGCTCATTCTTTGCCAGCTTCTCCCTCAAGCACAGTGATTACATGCAAGTTACAGAATGACAGAACCAGTGCTTTGAAGGCACAATTCCACAGACTCCTGCTTGTATAGCAATCACATGTTTTCCAGCTTAACTAGGCAAAATGGGTCACTGCTGTATCAGCTGGTGTCTGGAGGGATGAAGAGTAATTGGGAGCTGGAAAAAATGTTGCTGCTGATGACTGGAAACCTGCCATTTCAGGCTGTGGTAAGGAGCCTAATGTCTGCAATGAAAATAATGTAAAGAGGCAAATCTTAACCATCTGCTGCTTTTTAATAGTGGTAAAAATGTCCAAATTATCAGGAAATGTCTCTTGTACCATGAATGATACACATCTTTTATTTGGGTTTACAGAGAAAGGAGGCTCGTGTTTAGAGTACGAAAACAATGATAAGCAACAATAAGATTTAGCTCCTTTTCCCCACAACCCCATGAAGCTTTAAAGCTCAGTTCTTTTTTCTTAATTAGGATTTTGTCTTTCTCCCCACTTTCCCCTACTGTTAACTGGCATGCTGTTCACCAGAGGATACTCCTGAGAGCCAGATTTACAGCATTTGTGTTCTTTAAAAGAATCCTGCCTGTGGCACAATATTTATAGCCTATACTTCTGTCAAAAGAAGTAAAGCAAGACCTCCAAGCTTCCTATCAGCAGAGTAATGTAGGGCTAAATTACTTCAGTATCTGTTGATCCCAGACAAGAAGCCTGGATAAATTTGTTTGGTTTATTGTAATATTTTTTTCCACAGTTTTCTTCTTTGCATATTATTTGGTCTTTGCAAATGGTCATGAAGCAACAACTTGACGTTTTTTGCCAATCTCTCTATTATTACCTTACTACTCTATTGTACCAAATAAAACTTAAATGCTAAGCAATACTGATATCACTTACAATATCAGTAAATCCAAGAGCAATTCATACTATATATAAATATAATATTCAAAAACAAAGTATAATTGCTTGTAACACTTGCCTTCACTTATCAAAAGATTTTTCTTAAAAATGTCTTTAAAACTACATTAATTTCTCTGGCTAGTAGTGATTTGCTCTTAAATGATGGGACCTTAGGAGTTCTAGGTTTTCTACAAGTGATGGCACACATCCCAGAGATCTTGCTGATCAAAGCTTTTGCAGGAAAGTTCATTTAATGTGACGGCTTGGTGGGAGGGAGCAGGAGAAATAGGTGTCACAGAGGGAGCTCAGGGAGAAGAAAGCCATCATTTACTTCACAGAGTTTAATTTGCACAAAAGACAGACTTGCAAAAGTGTCCATATTGAAGAAAATAATGTTAATGTCTTCCCCAGACTATTAATAAGATGTCACCTACGTCTTTAAAGCTGACTCTCAGACAGCTCAGAGAAGGAGCTTCCATGACCTTACAAGAGGTGCTCCAAATGGAATACAGACTGAGCCAAGCGTGCATGGTGAGCTTTCCAGCCTGTGCCTTTCCAGCCACGGGGGGTGGACAGATGGACACGGTTTATCAGAGATCAAAAATTTTATATAGATTTCATCAAGAGTTTATAGGTTTTAATTTTCAATATCATCTGTGTGCATGTGAGGCTGTTGCTTTTTTCTAGTGTCATATTATATGGAATGCAAAGGACTACATTAATGATGGTCAGGTGAGAATGTAGAAGACTTCTGTTAAAAAAGTGTGAAAACATTAATACGTAGATAGTTTCTTATTTGGACTGTAATTTTAAAACTGGTGTTCTTGAACAGGTTTTCTATTTGAATTACTTAGCCCTCAGTGCTTCAGTTCCCAGCAGCAGGGTGCAAATAGTTGTTTATCACTGCCTTTCAAGAGTGTTGTCTATGAAAAATTTATCACAGCAAGAGATTTTAGTGCTGTTTGTACTATGTGCTGAGTACTTGGATAACATATGAGAAAGTGATCCTTCCAGTGGAACAGAGCTGCTAACTGAGTTACCTGAACAAATGCCTTACAGGGTTGCCCATGGCATCCTTCTTATTAGTTTTGTCGCATGTCAAAATAAGATTTTTTTATGTCCGATGAAATGATTTGTGATGGTTAAAGTAAATACTTAAAGAAGTGAAAATCTGTCTCATTCTGATATGTTCTAATGCCTGACTAAAACTAGGATTGTGGCTCCATTACTAATGAAGCATGCTTAGGGATTTAAGTGTTATATTAACCTTTATTAAAAAAGAATTGGATGTTTACAGGATTCCATTTAACTGCAAAGTGTGCCAGGTATGCAGAATAGATCCCAATTCCTGAAGACTGGCCTTTCTCAAGACAATTTCTGATACTACACACCTTAGCCCCATTATGTGAAGCTCTTTAGAAAAAGATCTGAGGTGTTACACAGAGAGACCTTGGACTGTGGCACAGTGCCTGATCAGCTACAGGTCAGACTGATTTTAAGAGATGTGGCTGCATTTAAGCAAGAAGATACAGAGCTCTTTAATAAGTAAAGACAAAGTAGGCCTAGAAAAGAACAGTACAAGTGGGATTTAACTGACTCTTGAGAACTTGCATTTCAAGCAGAAGTGGGATAGGGAAAGATGGGATAAATAGAATCTGTCATGTTACAGCTTTTTTTTAATAATCTTTCAGAAAGGCCATGACTTCTACGAAGGGGTTCGAGCAGGTAAGTATCCACACCAGAAACACTCCTAAGCTTAACAGCACACAAATTCACAGTTATGGTGCTTCTTTGGAAATCACTACAAGCGCATGCAGCAACAGCCCAGAAAAAACTTCCCAGCTTTCCAAAGGTTTTGCTTAGTGGACTTCTGTGTGGCCAGAATGTATTATTATTCCAAAGCACAAGAGCTATGTTGTTTCCTCTGTGTAATCACAGTTCCCTAATGTTACTTATCCACCTGGTTGCACCATTTCACATTTAACACTGTACTGAGTAGCTACATGCATCACTCGTGTCTAGGTTTAGCGTTGCCACAGAGCTGGTTCAGCCAGCTACACAATGCTTTGAGACTCAAAATCAAAACCAACTTTGTATAGAAAACTGTTAGAACAAAGACTTACATTCCCCCATGTCCAGAATATCTCTGAATGGAAGTGTCTTACGACTAAAAAACTATATATGTAAACTTAACATTAACTAATTCTGCATTTTAAGGCATTGGTCAAGAGGGGTAGTGGTAAAAGTAGAGCAATGGCTCAGCAAGTTCATCCAGGGGACAGACTTCAAGGCTGTCCTTGATCCTACTGCTGATTCACTGTGCAGTTTGTCAAACCCAAAGTCACATCTGTTAGGAGCTGTAGCAATTATTTATGTACTGTTCATCACGAGATGGAATAAAGCACAGGCATTCCTTTTTCCCAGGAGCTTACAGTACAAGGCATTTGGATGGATAACTTTTGGTTGGACTTCTAATTCACAGTTACATACTCAAGTATTATCACCTGCTCCTCATTGTTTTATATCTGTCTTTATAAAGCAGTTTAAAATCCACTTGAGGAACGGATATTAGTTGGAGTGTCTGCTGTTAATAACACTGTACTAAAGATAACCTGGGGTGAGACATGCAATATTTATTCATACAGCATGAGGAAGGTTTCTGATTTTAATTAATTAGTCTTTAGCACTTATTAGCAGACACTCCTTTGAAGAATTTACCACACATGTCAAGAAGTGGTTTTCATCATGTTGGTAATGGGGACAGGGATACCTTAAAAATACTGTTCCTGGGATATATTCTAAATCAGCAAATAAGCTGCTGAAATGTAGTTATTCAGGAAGTGACAAACTCCAAGTCTGAGAGTCAGAGGAACACCAGCTGAATTTCTCCTTGCAAGGCACAAGGTCATGAAACCATCTGGGACTGCAGTACAGTACAAAGGCAAATCCCTTGTCAGTATGGCCAGGAAATACACAAACTGCTTGTAAAGAGAGGTTGCAAGAACAGCAGTTGGGAAACTTCTCTTTTATATAGGATGATGCAGCAAAAGTTTAGCTATATCAGGGAAAGGAAAAAAACAAACCCACCAAAGATCCAACTGCACTGGGGGATTGCTTATAATAATTTGTTCCTGGAGCACTTTTGTTCTCTGCTTACTGCATAGATCTTGTTCTCAGATTTCCAGTCTTAGCATTGTTTCTCTTGTTGCAGAGTAGTGTAGAATCTGACTAAAGATCACTTTTGTAGTTTGGTCTAATTTCATAAAAATCATTATCCATCAATGTGCTGAGGAAGGGAGACTATGAAGTACTTCACAGGACCAACCATTGTGAATAAAATTTATAAAAGTGTTAATTATTAGCTTTTTCTTTCTTAAAGCATTACAGTACAAGCATTTAAGAGCCAGCTCTTGACCCTCTCTACCACAAAAAGATCTGCCACCAAACAAAGTTGAGTTACAACAATCAGATTTTAGTTTAAGAATGTTTCTCAGCAGCTGATGGCCACAGGTCAGGTTTTAATAGTACCTTTCATCTGCTTCAAACCATAATTTTAAAAGGCTTTCTAGGGAGTAGTTTTAAAGCTTTTTAAACCTGTGTTGACCTGAGGTCAAAATTTTTTTCTTTTAAGCTAGTTTTCTTTCAGCCTGAAAATCAGCTGTGGCAGTCTTCCCTGTTTATCATTCTTGTGTTGGAGCGATTAAAGAAAAGCCAAAACTCTTAAAGGATAAAATACATGGATCATATTTCATCAGCATTTTCCTGTAAAATGGTAAATGTGGACTTGGAACACATTAGGTATCAATTTTCACCTTGATTAATAGAATAACATGTAAACTAAGAAATGCATAGGTCTGGGTTGTTGCCAAGAATTGTTTTTCAAATCCTATTGCCTAGGAAAAGTGGTCATTTTTGGAGTCAGTGCTCAAACACATCCAGGTAGGATACAATCTCAGCAGTAACTCTCAGGGACAAATATCTGTTAATTCACCCTCCTAACTCTTTGTGCAGGAATATGCACTTGAAATGGAATTGTAAAGGTCTTCTACATCTTGCTGATCCTGCAAAATGATATTTCTGTGCAGCTTCTGCCACCTCCCCTGCAGTGCTGGCAGATGTGAGCTGTACCCTGGCACCCCAGGGCCCTGCACAAGCTGAGAGATTTTATGGCAGCAAACAGAATGTCAGGGGCTTGGAAATTCCAGGGTTTTGACTGTGCTGGAGGAAGCTCAGCAACAGAGCACTCACTGAAGTCTAGTAAAGTCACTGCTACTGAACAGAGGGGTTTGGGATTTTGATTTAAAAAGTTGAAACACAAGAACAAACCCTTAACACAACATCTGTGCTCAGTTACTTTCATAATAGTAATTTGAATTTCCCTTAGCCTACCTTAGTTACAAGTCTTCAGAATTTTTATTCTGTTTTTGTAATGATTAATCTCAAGCCGGAGAGATATAAAAAAAGTCAATGCAGAAAAGGAATATTTTCATGATACTACTAGAAGACAAATATTTTGACTCATACAAGATTAAAAACTTCACTGGGGAGACCATTATGAACATTGAGTTTGAAGAGTGTGAACTTCAACTAAAATTTAAGAAAATCAGTAGATAAATACTATTCCAATGTAATAAATATAATTGATTTGGGACAATTACATCTTTTGACCCAAGCCAGTCATGGTTTCACCACGTTCAGAAATACCCTGCAAGATCATAGCTTTTCAGTAAGTTACCCAGTTGAACAACATAGTAAAAGCACTCTTTTACAGGACTTTTCTTCTAAAGAATTGTCCTCATGGATTCTATTTTTAGGGGAACTCCAGTTTCCCATATAATGGGTTACCTTTTACAATTAATTTGTTTCTAAGGAGTCCTTAGCTCCCTATTTGCAAGTAAATAGATGTAGGGCTCTGATTTGCCTTTCTCTTTGGGGATGTAAGCTAAAGTATTGCGATGCCTGTATATCTTCAGGTACAGAAATATTAATTAGTGCAGTTGTCATTTGAATGGTGTGTATTTTCTAGCCATTCTCAACCATTGGTTAAAAAGAGAAGTTTTCAGGTCACATTTTTTACTACAAGTTGGTAGGCAGACCATAATGCCTGTTCCTTTCATAAGCACAGTCTCTAGGTAGGTATTCTTTTCACTGAACATAATATTCCATCCCCTTACACATTCCTCATCTTGGATATTTCTAGTTCACTCAATAAGAACAAAGTCAGTTTAGAAAAACGTAACAACTTACCCAAAAATAGCTGTTATTCTTTGAAATACGTGGTCTCTGTGAGTGCCATAGTTCACCTGCCTTTAGAACCATTCTCCCCTAAACTCTTTCTCAGAAAACAAACAAACAAACAAACAAACAAAGGCCATTCTCAGGAGAGAAATTTGAAATGTGCTCCCTCATCCTGCCCATCCTCTCTTATATGCTGTGGGCTGTGTTGGTCAGGAGGTTCCCCCAGGCCACAGGTGCATCTCCAGATCAGTTGCTGATCTCACTCACCTGAAGGGAATGTGTGTTGTGAGGGCTGTTGGCAGCCAGTGCATCCTTGAGAGCCACATTTCTTACAGCTGTTCTTCTTTAGATGATAAAAATTTCACCTTTTCAGTAGCACCTTCATGGGTTTCTTAAAGCCTGAAAGGTGCTTGGAAGGATGCTCTGGAATTTCATTTTACTGGTCATTTTTACACACAAATTAACTCCCTTTTGACATGCCATCAACATTCCTGTGGTACAGGGAATATTTTTTGGGAATTAGCATTTTCTTGTTAGCCTTTTACCTGTGATTCATTCAGTGATGGTTTTTATCTTCAGTGATGTATTTCCCAGGATGCAACATAAAGTCTGTGTACTAAAATTGTACAGACTGTCACAGTTAAATCTACCCAGGCCTCAGTAGCTGTCAGTATTTACAAATAGACACCCTTGGTTCCCACAAACATATCCTGCTTTACTCTTTCCTCGTGAGTTATTTCATGACTAGTTTTTGTGATGTGTTTAAATTAGCTTTAGGCACTTAGCACCACTGAGTCATCTCCTGTACTCTCCCAAGAGTCAGATTTTGCACAGAGGTGTGAAAGCCTCGTCCAAAAGTAGTGTTGTAAAGTACCGTTCCCAGGCTCCCATGAAGAAGCTTAAGCCAGCCAAGAGTGGCAGGTCTAACTAAACCACTCATTTCAAGTCTATTCCTTCAAATCTTGGGCTGCTCCTGAACTGCTCCACTGTTCCTTGTATCAGCTGGCAGCTCCCAGAGACACCTCTGGACAGGTCACAACTCAGGAACTTTTATGAGAGTAGAAATATCTATGTTACAGAAACTCTGCCTTCTGCAGAGCACACAGATTTGTCTCCCCCATGGAATCACTGTGATCTGTCTTGATGCAATCTTAAGCCATTGGACTTAGAGGCAGTTTACTATGTAACTTTGGTGTTTCTCTGTTCCACCTGACAGTGCTGATTGACAAAGACCAGTCTCCCAAATGGAAGCCGGCTGCTCTAGAAGAAGTCAGCGATGAGTTTGTGGACAACTGTTTTAAACCACTGGGAAATGATGATCTCAAGCTGTAAAGATCAAACCTACTGACATCCATCTGCTTAGTTCTGTTATATAAAAACTAATAGCAGTGTGATCAATTTGGACAAGACTTTTTTAGCTAGCCTGAGATTCATAAGGCTATTTTTTTTTTTTTTTTTGCATTCAGGAACATTCTCTGTAATGAGAAAATAATTGTGTCTCTTGTTAATAATGGGAAAAATCACTTCAAGGCAAATTGTTATTTTTACTGCTTTACACAGTGATTAACGTTTAATTTTTTCATCAACTCTTAGTTTAGGAGGAGCCCTTGGGGAAAAGAGCACAGTTTAAGGGGTGACCTAATAAGCAAAAAGTCAAGAGACCTTTTGTGTTCTTGGCTCTGTCACTGATCTGGTAAATTGGGATTGTACCACAGATTCTTGTGTGTGCAATGAAAATAAAATATGGTTAAACCTTTAATGCAGTCAGAGCTACAAAGGAAAATGCAAGATGGAATCCATGGTGTGTTAAATATCCTTTTAAATAAAAGCTCAGACTGATACATTATTAGTCTGAGAACAAGAAATTGTTCTATTGATTAAATGTTTGGTTGTTTTTCAGCCTTGCTGTGTGATGTAAACATTGTTTCAAACGTGATAATGTTGTCAGAGCCTGGAGCACAGTTCTCTTTGCTTGCATAGCCCATTTTTAAAATGTCATTATGTCTGATTCAACTGCATAGTCAATATTTTAAGGTTTCAGAAAATTGCTGTTTTTTCTTGGTCTTTCAGTGGTGAAGAAAGAAGTGCCTCAAACCTTGCTGTGAACACCAAGCAGCACATTTCCAATGCATCCAAGGTGGCTAAGGGATTCTGATGCTAGTAATACAGGAAGTTAGACAATATAACCAGAACTCCTTGATACAAGTATTTGTGGGAGGGAAATAGTTTCTTCTATTGTGCACACAACAGACAGCTACTAATCTTTCTTCAACATTACAGCTTCTTTTTTATGCTTCATCAGATCACTAGCAGTGTTTCTTCCTACTTCTACACTTACAGGCAGGTCACAAGTACAAATTTTGGCTTCTCTGAAGACCAAAGGAAGAAAACTTCTGTCCAAGTGCCATAGTCGGTAACCAACACTGACAACCAACAAGACAGGGGAATTAAAAAGTCAGAGCTGCAGAACCATGACAGAGTTTTCAACATTGGGCACTTTTTATGACCAACGGCAATGGTCTGCAATGGCTTGAGGCTCCTTCCTTTCTAGGAGCTGTTGCCTGGAAACAAAGTCCAGGAAATTCAGGCATCAAGGTGAACTACCAAGAGTGACCTCCAAAAAATCAGAGGTGAGCAAATGGAGAGCTAAATCAAGAAAAAATGGCACCTTTCTTTGACATTAGAGTCTTGTAAGATAAAATTGTTAAAATTTTAGCTGCAAGTTTATGTTACCGTGGATGTACTTGTTATGGGACTGTCCTTGAGTTTAGTTCCAAAAGTAACTGAGATTTCATTAAAACCTCAAGGGTAATTCTGAAAGTGTCACATGACTTTCTACCTCAAGCAGGTCCCATAAGAAGTGCAAACCTCCCCCTGTATTATTTCAAATTTTTATATATTTTGCATTCATAAACAATTGCTATTTTTAATTTATTTTTTAAAGATTGGTTATCTTAGTAATTCCATTATTTTTGTATAAAAGGAGCAGTCTTCACCCAGCTATATTAAATGAAAAACACAGTAATTCCCAGAGAGTATGGATTGTGCCTCCTCTGATTGTACCAGATTTTAAGAAGAACATACTTTTGAATTAATAAACTTCGACTTGCATGTTCAGTTGCTTCCAAAATTTACGTGAACAGGAATTATCCCAAGTTCAAGAGAACAAGATCTTGTCCAATCTTTGCTATCTTGTGTTTTTTTCAAATAAAAAGCATACAAGCAGATGGTAAGTTGAATTTTATTTGGTCCACAAGAAAATATTTTCCACAAAAAATATTGTAAAAATATATTGTAGTGTGTTTTATTTGGGAATACTGATGTGCCTTAGTCCAGAAATGTCAACTTTACAAAGTTGTGCTGCAGTTAATGTATTTTGAACCATTATTAGAATACCAAGTCAGTCACATCATATCCACTCAGATTAATCTTGTTTCCTGGAGAAAATATAAAGCAAATATACTTTTAACTCCTAAATAGAAGTAAACAGTTTTGCAGAGTATGCCAGTCCCAAACTGGAGTGCCTTTATTACACAAAATCAAGTTAAAGAGTCAATGGTAACTTAGCTGGAAACCCACTGTTAGTGGCTCTGTAAAACTCCAGCACAGCTTAGCATGAATTTATTTAGGTGAAGAAGTCTTTCTTTTTACATTGTGTTAGTATTGTGCCTATTAAATGTACAGCAGAGCTCTGGAGAGAGATCTCCCTCAGTCTCTTACCAGACTAGCGCTGAACAGATTTATTTTCTATTAAGGGTAAGTGCATTATTTATAAGGACAGCAGCCTGTAACAGAGATGATTTTCCTGGTGAGGAGCTGTCTCCCTGTTGTTTGTTTTCCATTTGCTGCGTGCCTTCCCTCAAGTGCCCATGCCATGGAAAGCATCGTAAAGCAGCTGGAATTGCACTTGGGGCCATTCTGAAGCTGCTGTAACCTTCAGGCACCAGTGAGGGCTGAGGCTGGTGGCTGCAGGTGAGGGACTGGCTGGGCCACCAAGCAGCTGGTGCTGAGTCACCCCGTGGCAGTTCTTGGGGCAGCAGGGCAGCCACCCCACACAGCAGCTCCACCTCCCACAGAGGAGCAGTCCTTGGGGCATCTTCAGTGTGCCTGGGACTTCCTCCCCTGGGGAAATTCTGAGTGCTGACCACAAGGGATGCTGTGGTGGAACCTCAGGCTGCTTTATAACTGCCTGCTGTTGGACCATGTGGTGGCAGCCTGCCAACAGGGAGCTGCTTTCAAAAGTGCCACTGATATTCCTGAAGAGTGTCAGATGCTAAGGCTACATCCAGAGGAAGGATTTGAGACGTGGCAACAGGAAGCACTGCAACACCCCACTGCCCGTGGCAGCCACCAGGGTGCCTTGTACCAGGGCCAGGGCAGATCCACCTCAAGGTGCTCTGACAGTGAGTGCAGTTCTCAACCTGCTCCTCACCTGCCTGCCAACAGTGGCTGTGGAGCTTTGGCTTTTTAATTACTGTGGTTAGCAGTGTTCACATTCTCAAGCCCACACTCATGTTAGAAAGGTTGGCCCTTTTTTTCTTTTTTGTAATAAAGCTTTATTTTACCTAGAATACTTTAGCTAGAATAAGAATAGGAATCTTTTTTAATACTGTGGTTAAACAATATCCAATTGATATGTACTGACTTGAACGGTGTTTTGGCTTTGCTTTCTAACTCACACTAATATATGGAGGTATTTAAGAGCAAACAGAGTATGATCAAATGTTTTATATGCTGTAGAACTTGAAGGAATGTCACTGTTAGCAGAACTTAACTGAACCGTAAAACCTTAGTCCCACTCTGCAAATGGGTTTGAAGATGACTACGTAACTTCAAAGAGGATGACATTACAGCATAAGCTGACTTTGTTCCCTTCTCCAGCAAAAGCCTGGGAGCAGCCTTAATAGCAGGTCACTGGGAATCCAGTCTGGTCACTGAGATTTAATGGCAGCCTTGTGCTGTGTCACAGAGAAGCATTTTTCACCCTATATTCCTGATAAAACCACTTCCCCATACAGGTGAATCTCAAATACCTAAGTTTGTGTCACAACATTGGCAGAACAGCTCAATTCATAGACTGTCTTATGTCAGAGAATAAGCTAAAACCAGCATTTGAAATGGTCCTCTTTCTGCTTGCTTCCCATTGCTTGAAAAATCATGCTTTGGATCATTTACTAGAACTATGTGTACTTTTAAATATAATAACAGGTTTAGCCAGTATGGAAAGCATTTCTCTATAAAATAAAACCAAAATGGAAAGCATTTTCATCTAGGAAAAAGAACTATGTCTTTTAAACTGGGCATCACAGAGAAAGGAACAAACAGGTGGTAAAAGCCAAGCTGTTAGAAGGCCTTCACTTTGTATAAAACATCAGCAACATTGTACCTTTGGGATGAATAAAAATAATCCATCCCTGTCCTGATGTGTCAAACGCCAGCTGTGAGTGCAGTGGGTCAGGCTGCGAGTCCTGGGCAAGCAGGGAGCAGTGTGGGGATGCACGGGGGGAGAAATGCAGCCCTTGAGCTTTGGGCCTAAGGCTTAGTCCCTAACTCTGCATTCAGAGCACTGCTCAGGGCTGGGGCTCCTGTGGCTGCTGCTGGCATTGCCATGAACAGGTTTTCCCACGGGGAAGCAGCAGCCTACAGGAGCTGGAGGAAGACGTCCTGTTCCAAGGGTGAAATTCCTCAGAGAGGAATTTCAGTGTAATGCAGCCACAGCTCCCATGAAACAAATTGTCCTAGAGCACTGCCACACCTTTGAAGGTTCCTTTCACCTAGTTACCATCAGTAGTTTTTGCACATCTGTCTGGGTTACAGTAAAACAACAAAACCAAATCCTCCCAAACCAGCACCCTAACACAAAAAAAAACCCAAACAAAACCAAAAAACCAAACAGCTTTGGTCTGAACACAGCGACCAGATGTCATTAACCTATCTTACTGCAGGGTTTTAGAGACAAGCTTTCATGCATTTACAGAAGCATCTGTTAATGATAATGCACTGCTCATCAACACTGGCATGTTCCTCACTGGATCACTTCAATGGAAGGTGAATAGCATCATCATCCAAATGGCTCCCTGAATACTGCTGGGCTTTACAAAGCACCTCCCATCACCTTCATTATTTTGTGATTTTACAGATGTTAGGTCACAGAATCAAAAGTAAAATTTATGATAGCAGTAACCTTTGCTACATGCAGACCTTGATTTCACTTCAGCGAAACGCAGACAAATTCACCAAGCACAGAGAGTTCATCTCACCTACAGACAGACCACTGGTCTTTTATGCAGAGCATAGAAATAATCCACATTTTGTCCTCTGTGGCAGTGCTTGTAGAGGGGCAGGGCAGCCACAGGCTTCTCATCCTCCTTTTAACTCTAATTTCTGGTCACATCCAACACGTACAAAGACAGAGTATACTGAACATATGGCTGACAACGAATGACACTGATGAACAGGTTCTACTGCGATCCAATTAGTTTGTTAGCAATCTGCGTTAAAAGGCAAATTTTCTCGGGCTCTCCGTGCAGACACCTCCCCGCAGTGACGCTCGGAGGACAGCTGGGGGTGCTTTATCTGCGCTGGCAGCACGCACGGGGCGCTCTCAGACTGCCAGGCCCCGGGAGGGCTCAGGGCACGTCGCTCTCGATGAAGGGGATGTCGCTGTACTTGCTCTCGGTCACCGCCCACTGCTTGACCGCCTGCTCCAGGATCTCTCGCGACAGGCGGTGCGCGTAGTCCAGCACGATGGTGCTCGAGGGGCCCTTCTCCTCCGCCGGCACCGCCAGCAGCGACGACTTCTCCCCAGTGCGCCCCTCGCCGCCCCCACCGATCCTCTCATCCTGGACAGCGTTGGAACCTTGGAAGGCAGCCTTGGATTTGATGCATCCCATGGTACATTGGAAAATGCAGCTGCAAAATTCAGTTCAACAGCATGTTTTGATAACGTGGAAGTGGTTCCCTCGTTCGATGCGGTGTCGCTGCTTCTTGCCAGTGGCTCCAGTTATTTTCAAAGAACAGAACATCTCCTTTTGTGCTGCTTCTGAGGAAATCTGTCAAAACAGTGTTTCGTATAAAGGCAGTAAATACTTTACCATTCTCAATGAGCTCAAAGGAAACCTAAATTCACTACAGGCACTTGTGGAAGCGGCTTAAGTAAATCTCTGCCCAGTGTGCGTAAAATGTTTTTATCGGTAACATCCATCTACTACAAGTAGGCAAAGTTTGACCTGAATTCACCCTGCCATTGAATGCAATTCCCAGTACAGGATGTAGGCCACCTAGGAATGTAAAAGTCTTACAAAAAAAATAAAGTCTGTTTCTTCCAAGCCGACAATGCGTTACGCTTCTCCTGAAACTGCAAACAAATATTGTTTAGCTCCAGGGACTGCTGCTGGAAATAAACACCAAAACCACCCCACAACCACCACACAACCACCATAGCCAGAGTCCCGTGTCATGGCTGTCACACGCCCTCTGGGCACGATGACACTAATTCCCAATGTCATTCTGCTGTTGCTCAAGGAGGCTGAAGCAGGGCAGCCACCAGAAGGTATTCACAAGGAACAAGAGCTGTTTTTGTTTTTTCCCTGGAGAGGGCAGGGAAAGCAGCAGCAGCCTGCTGTGATCAAGGCAGTTCCAACAGAGCCAGAGCACCATTCCCACTAGAGCAGGACAACTCTACATCTAGAGAAGGGAAAGTGACCAACGAAACACCTGGCAGAGTCTTTTTCAAGTCCTCAATATCCAGAATTGGTCAACTCCAGATTCTGGTATATGGTTTTTGCTTACTGGCCTACAAAGCTGTTTCTGGGGCTACTTTCTTTCAGGCAAAGCAGAATCTCACGAGACGCCTGACTTTGCTTGGCATGCACTTACCCACTTATCAGAATTAACAGACTGCCAGCCAAAATAAAGACTGTGCAGCACAGAAACCAACTGTTCCCTACAGCTTCACCCAATGACGTTGTACTAAGGTCAGCCAAAGTTAAAGATTTTTTGTAAATAGCCTTTGAAAACACAATCGTGGCAAAGATGTTAAGCCTTATTTATTTCCTTATACACCAGAGGAAATTGGGGCTCCAGTCCAGTAACCTGATCACAGGCAAATATTTGCAGAGGAAATCAATCTCATTTGCAGGCAAATGGTGCTTCACAGGTAGGACGGGACTTCCCCAGTCCAGCAGCTGACTCAGGAGAACCAGATTCCTGGGACAAGCTCCTCTCCTCTCTGTGCTGCTTCATAAAATCCATTGCTACCTGTTTGTAGGGCTGAAGTGCAGCACAGAAGGGGTGGCTGGCACTCCTGGCAGGAAGTCAGTTCTAAAGGGCTCCAGAAACCACCAAGTCCATACAAATATTGTCACGCCTTTAGCTTTGTACCAGGACATTTCAGCACTGTAGAGGAACGTTTGTAAAGCCCCTCACTGAAGTTCAGCGAGTCTCCTTTGTGCACACTGACCTGTGCAGCACGTGCCCAGTGCTTTGGGACAGGCACTGGAGTTCACAGGCCTGTAGCACAAACCCTGCTGCCAAGAGCTGACCTCCACTTGCAGTTTTACCCAACACACAGGAGAGCCAAGCGATCAGATTTTTCTTCCAATAACTCGTCATTAAATGAGTAAAGACTGGATGGATAACTTGTCATTAGATGAGTAAACAGCAGGATTCCCTTCACTGCACAAAAAACTGCTTTTGGAGGTTCATACCCGTGTCTCTCCATCACGCACACTGATCAAACTTAACATGCCTCCAGACCAGAGGCCAAGGGGAGGCCTGAAAGCAATTCAGATAGCTGAATAATTCAAAGCTTTAATAGTAATATCTTGTGCAAGTCTAATTTCAATATTTACCATCAATAAAACATTAATACTAATCACTTCCACTTGCTCTTCTGGACAAATACGTAAATCCAAGTACATGGTAAAGAATCACTAACAGCAGGTACCACCCAGCACTGCTGATGCCTGAAAGCTGCAGTCTTGATCCTGCCAAGGTAATACACAGCTGCAGCATATTTTTATCAGAGTTTATCCCTGACACTTTCCTTAAAATAGACTATCCAGATTTGGATTTTTTATCCAAGTCTGGAGCTATAGTTTTTCCTTTTTTTAAATTTTTTTTTTAATGGGCGTCTGTTAAATAGAAGCTAGCTTTAGTTAGGATTTATTTTATCATTGTTTTAATGTTTCCCTCGTGCAGCTGGAGATTTCTGTTAGGGGACACCAGCAGGTGAGTTAGTGTCTAATGGAAAGGACAAAATGTGAGGAGAGGGAGGATAAACTTCTCCTACAGCAGGTAAGGAGAAATTCCCTAAGGTCAGCATCTTCCTCTGCAGAACTCACCAGCTCTGCCTCTTCATCTGGGCCAAGTCAAACGTTCCTGGGACTGTCCTACACAGGGGACAGGGTGGCTCTAAAGCACGCAGACAGCAAGGCACCCAATACAATTCAACTGTTCCAAATCAGTTGAGCTTTGAAGCAGAGTTATGGATCCTAGTTTAAATTCTTGCCTGTTGCTCATTTCATTCTTTACAGAGCTCAATACTTTCCAAGCCACTGCAGCGAGTGCTACAGTTTGCCCAGTCTATTGGAGTTAATAATTGTTGGCACAGAAATGACTGCAAATGAAGCTGCCCTCAACCTTCTGGCTGCTTCCTTGTTTTCCTGACAGCCCTTGCCTACACACACACAGTGAAATGCTGTTTAAATCCTCTCTGCCTAACTCATCTGCAGATTGTTAAGTTCTGACAGGGATTTTAACATCTCTACCTTTCCTCGCAATGCTCATACCCTGAGAGGGAAAAAACCCAACAAATTAAACCAGCTCATTTTACACCCAGCATGATGCTTCATCCTGTAGCTGCACAAGGCAAAACTGTGTGATAGGAGCCTGTTTCTGTCAGTGCCCAAGCTCTGCTCTGTGGCCAGCTGTGCCTCAGACATCACTGCATGGATGGTTTGGGGCTCAGGCCAAGAGCTCTGCAGCACAGCTCCTCACGTGACAAAGCTGCTGGGCTTGGCTGGAACCAGGGGTCAGCGAGGTCTGCCTGCTCTGCTCACTCTCAACCAGGAGCTAAAGCAGCATCATCAGAAACCAGAACTCATCTTCTCTTTTTAGAGACAGATTTTACAGTAGGTGAAATGCTGATTTATTCATCTGAGAAATATAGGCTACTAGTTGTGCTCAATTTTACTGGATGTACAGTCAAAATGTTTTTAAATGCTTCATTTAACTTCAGCACAACATTGTGTATGACTTTAATGAAAGTCTTGAAAACAATCAATTCCATATTGGAATTGGAAGTTCCCAAGGATAAGTTCAGACGTTTTTTTCACCTATTACTTTATTTACTGTGGTAATACTAGGAGAGAGAAAATATTGAGGGGGTGGTAGCTGAACTCAGAGGGCACACGAGGGCTAAGCAGTCTCTTTGCCAGCCTGGCAAAGTATTTCCTGGCAAGGTAAGTTCATTTTTAACTACTCAGGGAAACAAAACAATGGTGAAAGGATGCTTGCAATTCACTATTAGACAATATAAAATAGAGGAAAAAAAAGCATTAATCACATAACTGCCGTTTTCAAAAACAAATAGGATTTTTTAAAGCGTTAAAATAATCAATAAAAATATTTGCAAAAAGGTAAACATGAGGTATCAAAAATTAAGGGTTTCACTGGCCTCTGCAGTACATATGATGAAAACAGGCAGAAGAGCAAGCGTTTCATTGTTATGCCACATCTGTAGCCATCACAAGCAGGTAAGTTCTTGCTACCATTTAAATGTTTTCCATCCATGAGAACCTCAGGAAAAAATCTTGAAGTTCAATATTACACTGTAAGAAACTGCTTTCTGCAACACTTTATGTTACAGCAGTCACCAGATTAAAAATAAATCAGTTTTCAAAATAAGTCATGGTTTTCAAAAAAGCTTCAAAATGTGCAGCTTTGCCCAGCTGAAGGCAGCAAGGAATTCCTGCTGTGACAGAGCCAAACTTTTTGGTTCAAATATGACTCCTCCTCCAGCAGGGAGGCTTTCAGTTTTCCCCTGGGTATCCACAGGAGAAGTTCAGAGTGCCACTTACCAGAACCACGTCTGCTTCTAACAGGTTGTCCCCTTGTCCCCAGGAGAGCACAGACAGCTTCACGTCTGGGAGCCTGCAAAGGGAACCCAGGAACAGAGCTTAGCACTCCCCAGGATGTCAGAGGTGCACATTATTACCCAGGTGATGAATCTGTAGTGCTGGCCTTGCACAAGCTTGCTTGCCTTTTCTCCCACACAGAACTCGACTTTGACAAAGGTAAAAGGATGATACAGCACTTAATAAATTAGATTGAATGACAGGCTGCAACAATTTATACACAGCACCTAATGCCGGGCTCAGAGTGGGGCCACTGCTTGGGCAAGTGGCTCCTGACCATCTGCAGGATGCCAACCTCCTCCCACAGCAAGTCCAGGTAAGAAAGATTTCAGCAAGGATATGGGAAGGGTAATGTGTCCCATCAATTGCCTAATCTCAAAAGTTCTCTCCCGTTTTCCCTTCTCCCTCTCAAAGCTTCTACTGAGGCCTGGATCTCAATCATCCAAGGACACAGCGGGGACAGTCAGACAATCCCAGTGCTGCCATTATCATGGAAACAATAAACTCTGGAACAAAGGTATTCAAAGCTGGAGTGTGGGCAGGTGACCTACCAGCAGAGGTAACCAAACAGCACTTAGGCATCTGCACCTCTGAACTGCACCCAATCACTTAAAATATTCACACCCTCCACGTAATAACGGAGAGGAAACCCAGAAGATCCTCTGTCTGTCTCTCCCTAACGAGGTGGGCTGTAACTCAGGAGCAAACATGGCATTGGCCTTTGGATACTCTGCAGCTCGGAGCAGAGCAGCGGCACATAAATGGCAGAGGGATGAATCATTCACTCACTGCACAGCATCCCCTCCATCGCTGCAGGACTCAGAGCTCCCCGTGCAAAGCAGCCCCAGGCAGGGGCTCCCAGAGCAGCCCATCCCTCCAGGCTTTTAGTTCTGCCTCTCCTTAACATCCAGCTTCCTGCAAATCCTACAGAAGGGATGCACTGCATAACATTTGCAACAACTCATCCTAATCATAGGAAAATGAAGTTTTAAACAGCTACAGTTACTTTAGGACAAGCACAATACCAAAGATTCTGCTGCCTCAGGCAATCACTGATACCCAAATATCCCAAAACAACTCAGGACATGAAAAGCAAAATGGAGATCTCATTCCTCTCAGAGCCATCCCCTCCCTCTCCTGTCGCTTAGTGCCAACAAGAGATAAGAGCTACAGATTGGAAAAGGCTGGATGCAGCAACTGCAAACAACTGCTGTGCAGGATTAGTGTGGAAGTGAAAGTCTCCTGGTTATCTGTCTCGAGGAATGTGCTGGAATTTCAAAGGCTTGGGTTTTTCCCCTCCATGGCCAGAATTGATAAAGCTTTTCCAGGCTTCTAAGCCAGTTTTTAACTGAATGGGGAAATGACACATTTGCTTTTCCAAATCAAGCAGACCTCTAGTTTACTTTAAAAGGTTTTTCAATAAGAGCACAGCTCATCACAGAATCATAAAATTGGTTTGATTGCAAAAGGCCTTTCAGATCAAGTCCTACCGTTATCCCAGCACTGCCACGTCCACAACTAAAAGCTGTCCCTAAGAGCCACATCTCCACATCCTGGGCAGCCTGTTCCAATCTTGACCACCTTTTCAATGAAGGACCTTTGCTAATATCCAACTTAAACATCTCCTGGCACAACCTGAGGTCATTTCCTCTGGATCTAATGCTCCTGAGAGAAGAGACTGAGCCCCACCTGCCTACAACCTCCTTTGTCAGAGCACTGAGTTACTTAATGGGGGCAATTTCCATGTCAAATTTCGTCTCTCAAGCACTTTAGCAATGCAGTTAAGGAACATGAAAATCTCCAAACTAGAGGGAAAAACAAGAGAGAAGAACATGTTTTTTCTTACTTCACTCTATGATTTATGTGCACAGTGCAAGTGGGGTGTCTTTGCTGTTAAATAGTACAGCTGTGTTGATGTGAGTTTTGACGCTGACAAACTCTGGAAATCTAAAACCAGTACTGACTTTAAAAAAAAAAAAAAAAAAGACCTTGTGATTTGTACACAGTTTATTCATNAAAACCCCCACAAAATCAAGAAATAGTCTGCCCCCTCCCCAAGACACACAACCACAGAAGCCAGGAACAAAACCAAGTGCTTTCTGCACTGTTCTAGCAATTTTACCCAAGCTTTGGGAAGCAGCAAACCAAGATGAAGTACCAAAAGAAACCTTTGGGTGAAAATACCAGTAGTTCAGAGAACAGCAATGCCAGTAGGTACAGCCCTCAGCAGCCACAGTGTTATTCTTCATCCAGGAAAAAGAAGTCTTGTTAAAAGCAAAGACCACTGTGTGCTTGGTAGCTGTCTAATTTCGTGGAAGTAAAACTGTATCCAGTCAGCCTGTCCTGAAATCCTCCCTCCAGTGCAGCAGTTTATTCACCAGAACTACACACACAGCTCAGGGGGCAGCCTGAAGGCCATTGGAGAGCAGGATGCTAAAAACTTCTTACAGGTTCTGCTCATATTTTACCTCAGCTACTTGTCCAAACAGCTGTATAGGCTGCTGTTAGTCCAAATTTGGACAGAAATGCTTACAATGTATTGATGTTTTTTTCCCCAATGTCTCAGATTACATGCATGCACTAATACAGACTCTGCCAGACCATGAACAAGAGGGAACAATAACTTAACGAGCCCACAGAAACAGGAGGAGGATGCCTACCATTGATGGAAGCCTGTTTTCTAGGTAACAGTGAACCAATGGATTTCCTTAGCAATTAAGGCCTTGGAGTGAGGCTGGAGAAGAAAGGGCATGAAAAAGATGCAGTGCTTCTCAGAAACTCCATCTGCAGGAAGTTTAGCCAAGAATTAAGGAACCCAACTACAAAAACTATAGAGGAATGACTTTGGAAGGGAAAGCTAATAGTGATAAAAGAGATCCAAAATTCCCCAAGACCCCAAATACAAAACAGTGCTCAAAATGAACAGAAACAAAATACCAGAAATGGATACAAAGTTTTTGACATAGATGTTCAGCTGTTTCCTTGCTCTGCATAACACCAAAGGATGCAGGTTCAACACTTCTTTCAGCAAAACCCACAGCTCTTGTAATTATCAGCCCCTCCCATCTGTGCTAGCTGCAAATCGTCTGAAGACCATCCCCACAGCAGGGGAAAACACAAGGCACACCACCAAAGGTGTCAGAGACACTGGCCAAGTCCCACACTGAGGTTAGACTGCTCTAAGGCACAGCACTGGGCCCAGATAAAGCAGCCTCTTGGTTTATTACAATGCTCAAACACTAGAAAGAGCTAGAGTAGAAACGGGAATTTTCCTCCATATAGCACAAACCTCCCATCCCAACAATTCAATTGTGGAGTCAGCCTTCCTACAAACACTCCTCTTCAGGAACACACTGAAACATTAAGCTGCTAACGCTCAGACTAAGGCTCAGGATCTAGCCTGGTGTGTAAAGGTGCATTACTGTCCTCCACAGGTGCCAGGCAGAGACAGAGCTGCAGACAATGAAAAGGGATGCACAAATCTTTACGAGCAAGAAAAGCCCCTCCTGCAGCTATTGCTGGCTGCTGCCCAGCCTGGGGATCCTGCCAGCAGGAACTGAGGAGCAGCAGCAGCTAAAACAGCCGATCGGTGTCTCAGGCTGACAGGGTCGGGTTTTATTGTAGTGGCTGTCACAAGATTCAACTATGAACATATGGAGCTGCAGAGCACAAGGTATGAATGAGGGACACTGCCTGGCTTTGTGACACCCTCAGGAAGCCAAAGGCTCCACTGGATTAACACAAATGAAAGTCAGAAGGAAGGAGACAGTCAAGATTGCCCAAGATCAACCTCAGAAGAGCGCAACAGAAGCAGCACACAACCCCATTCTGTTCTTTAATCTCCAGAAGCCAATTATAGAAAGGGAAATGGGAATTAAGAATGCACCAGGAAAACCATTTTTCCACATCTCACATAGGAAGGTACAGGAAAACACAGCCCCACATTGTAAAATCACAACTATGTTACTACTGATTTGCACTAACTGAGGAGTAAGAGAACAAAATGAGGAGTTAAAAACCAGATGCTCCAACTGTACAAAAGCTGCCCCAAACTGCAACAAAGAACGACGTCAGCCTTAAAAATCCCTCTGTCTCACGGCTCTCCCCCGGTATTTGTTCCCTTGAATTCCATCACTCTAAGGTGCCAGCTCCTACTTGCAGCAGTTGCCGCCTTGGCGCCTGGGAAGCGGGAAGGCCGGCAGCCAGGCGAGGCAGCTGTGCCCGCACAGCCTGGCACCGCTGCCAGCGCTCCGTCTGTCCCCCAGGACCCTGCCCACGGAAACGCCTTGTCCCCAGGGACACGAGCGTCCCGAGGCTCTGCCCAACCCCTTGGGCAACTTGTACGAACCAAGGTGATTTTAAAGCAAGAACGTTCTCAGCAGAACGTGATGTTCAGAGGAAAACTAATTTGTATGTACTTGAAGGTAAAAATGCCACTTTGTTAAGGCTACGGGATAAATCCCCACATTTTTCATTTTTTTTTAAATTACTATATTTAGAAACCTAATTTGAACTGCTACTTACTGAACTATGAGAAAGCATAAAATATTTCTAAATGTTTAATGATTTTTGCCACGACGGGTCTTGCATTATCGAATCTGTATTTTACAACACGCCAGGTGAAGGTAACCTGCTCTGTATAAGGGTCAGTGTGGAAGCCTGGAAAGGTACTCATCCAAAGCAGGGGCTGACAGACCCTCACATCACCTCGGCCGGCAAATACAGTAGTACCACGTCTTCCCCACAGCAGGATCATCGCTTGGAGAGAACCAGCCACGCCGTTTACCTTCCCACTCCGCATCACTCTCATTGCTGTCCGTAGCATCACCTTTCCTCGGGGGGCTCAGCGGGAGCGGCACCTCCGCTTTGCTCAGTTTGGAGGAGTCCGTGGCCGGCAACCTCGCAGCGAGATGATGGGAAGTGTAAAGCAGCACGTCCTGAAAAACCCCACCTCAAAGCGCGGCTGTCCCCGCTCTCCTGCACGACACGAGCCTAAGGCGGCTCAAGGCCAGCGCTGCCCGCGGCCAGGCTCGCCCCGCGGGTGCGGCCGCGCATCCCCCCTCCCTGCCGGCCCCGGCGCGGCTCGGGGCGATGGAGCCGGGCACATACCGGCGCGGCGGGGCGGTGTCCGTGCGAGCAGCATGCTGGAAGCGTGGCCCCGCCGCGCACGGTCCCCGGCCGCCGGGCTGCCCCTTCCTCCGGCGGTGCCCGCGGGATCCGGCCCTCGTCCCACCGACGCCGCCGCCTCCTCCAGGCTCCTGAACGGCAAAGACGCAAACCCACCGTCAAAGTCCATGCTGGGAGCGCCTCCCGGCCCCCGCCCGGCCCCGCGGCGCTCGCACAGGTAGCGC